>CAJVPV010000833.1:0-18659 GCA_910591835.1 Acaulospora morrowiae | reverse complement strand
TTGAGTCATGACGCAATTATTTTTGAGGATTTTGGGAATTGAGTCAACAGCAAAATAATTTACGCCACATGTATACTGCACACTATCTATACAAAAAAAAAAAAAAAAAAAATTTTTTTCTTAACAGGATTTGAAGAAATACAGCAACCAATCTCCAAAGTAATCAAAAGGAACATATTGAAACCAAACTATTTATTCAGGTTATAAAGTATACAATCTTTAATCATAATCTAATAGACTCTATAGTATCAATTATATACATTTTCTCTAGCCAGTTCCTTCTGATCTAAATATTCTTCGAGCTGAGTTTAATAGATCTTTATGAATAGTTAGAGACTTATCTGTTCATACATGACCTGGATGTCTTGAAAATAGGACCAACCATGTTGACCACACCTAATCTATTCCTTTTTGACCTTAGGTTATAAGATAGTCAGTTTATTAAGCAATTACTGCATACCCTCAAGTACATCAAGATTTTTTAGTCTTTAAAAGTTCTTCTTATTCAACAATCTCCTTAGATTATCTCTTCTTGCTTATCTACCTATATACTGGATTTATCTAGGATTTATGATGGACTCAAGATTCTTATGGATCTTGGGAAATGTATTTGCAAGTTTAACAACCAACCTGTATTTTTGGGAGATTCATATACAGGAGTTCTATGCCTTAAATATGTCTTCTTGATTATTTTTAAAGGTAATGATTCATTTTTGGAGATCTTGTCCACCTCTTCTATCAATATATAAGTCAAGCTAAAAAAAAAGATAAAGGACCTTAAAAAAAAGCTTACTTATTTTGCTGCAATTTTTTGGAAAAGGAAATTATTATTTTCAACCTTTCTTTCATCTATCCAACAGCCAACTCTTCCAGTTGACCAATCGTATCATTGGATTTGTGTAACACAATAGGGAATATGTGATTATATACATGTCTTGTTTACATTTCTTTTACTTGTTAATCAACCAATCTAAAATTTTATTCAATTATCTTGAAGAATTTCCAGTGTAACAAAAAATTCAGAATCAAATTGAGATAGGCAAAATTCCTTAGAAAAACCAAGAAGAGATTAATATACAAGAAATAAACCAGATCCAAGTTGCACAGAGATAAAAATAAGCCTAGAAGCAAAATGCCTAACCGTTTTAGAAATCCTTTAGGCTTTGGCAAAAATAGTGAAAAGTGTTTTTCAAAAGTCTTTTCTTCTTGGCAGAGTTTTTTTGTTGTAGACTCTATAGGTAATTTCTTGTATTTTGTTGCTGAAATATCAAGAGATTGTTTGAAAAGGGAAGTGTATCAAGGTGGAGAGACTTGTTTTGCCTTAGAAGTAATGTTTTTAAGAAGAGGGTATAGACTAAAAAAATATTTAATACTATAAGAAAGTAATTATTAAATATATTAATTGAAAAAAATATTATCTTATCTTTTGATATTATAATTATAATTAAAGTTTATAATAATATTACTTTAATATTAGTTTGATATTTTTTTTGAGCTTTAATTTTAATATCTACTGTAATAGTATATGAATTGATTTTATTTAAAAAACATTATATAATTAATTATAGTATTAAGTATTTTTTTAAGTTAGTTTAATCTAGAGTTTCAAAAAATATTAAACTGATATTAAGGTAGTATTAAAATAGTATTAATATATAGTAAATTTAATTTATAAGTTATAATTTTTTTATAAATTTATAATAAATTCAAGCATTAAACTGATATTATAATAATATTAAAGCAATATTATTGAAAGTTTCAACTTAATTGTTTTTAGCTAGAATTGAATTTAATATATTATAATATAGATTTTAAAAGATTAATTGTTATTTTATTAATATTTATATTAACAAATCTATTGCTAATTAAAATTAAAACTTATATTGCAATAATGTAACAATGAGTCTGTTACTAATATTAGTAAAGATTATATAATCGTTAACAAGTAAATAAATTAAATATAATTTGATATATGTTTCTTTATATTTTGTTTATAAAGACTTAAATATAGAATAATAAATAATAATACAATTTATTATATGAAATATTTTTAAAAACAGTATAATATAAAGATAATATATCCAATAATATTTAATAATCAACAATATTACTATCTGTTATGTAATTAATCTATATTGAAATATTGTAAGTTGTGATAACATAACCAATCAAATAATAATTATAATATATAATAAAAAACAAAAAAAATAAGTTATTGTAAAATTTTTTATAGTAGAACTTAATTTTCTAATTGTTATTTTTATGTGTTTAGTTTATTTTATATAATTCAAGAAAAACAACATATAAATGATAAAAAAATTAAAGTTAATAAAAAAGAACCCAGTTAAATGCCACTTATTTTTTATCTTTAATCATTAATAACAGTTACACAAATTTCTCTTAGCATTAGCAACAGACTTATTAATTGTTTATTACAATACAATATGTAAATTATTAAATTTCAACCAAACTCAATTACTAAAAATAACATTTTCCTTGTATAATTATAATAAAAATGACAAATTTATTACTTATTTGCAGACAATGTCATAATATACTACATAATTTCCAGGTGGGCTCACTTTGTGCTATTAGTTGTATTAGATATATTTTTTGTTTCACGGGTAGACAAATGATATTTAAATTTGCTTGTTAATCACATGATAAAGACGTGAAACTAATTAAAATACAAGCATACCACACAGATACTTAACACTTGGGTACACTTGTTGTATTTGCAGCATCATAAACTGGTGGATTTATACATTTTTATCATTATTCCAATTATTTTAATTGTCGTCATTATCCCGACTATTCTTATTATTTCAATTATCCTTATTATCCTTCACATGATATCGGATCTAACATAATAGTCCAGATTATCCCCTCTACCTTGAAACAGTGTCATTAATATTTGTTTTTATTAGATATTGCGTTATTGTGTAGTATGAACAATGTTTTAAAATTGTTTTTACCAAGAGTAGGCATCATTAGTTAATGCAAGTAAAACGAAGTTCGACATAACAGATTTTATTTTATTGTTCCCATACAAATGTAAAACAAATAAATTCGAATGGATTCAAACTACAGTATATGAGTTAATCAAGAATCTATGCAGGAATACTATACAGATTGTCTATCAACGGATCACACCATGAAGGCTAAATCGGAAAATACTGTACAGTACATAGAAATAAAAAAGTACTGCAATGTTTTACTACCTTCCCTTATTGAGCTTCAATGATCAAAATAGGATTATACTTGTACAATTTGATTCGTCTTGATAAGACGAATTGGATAGTTCTAAAATCATTCGATTTGTATTAATGTATCACAAACAATTGTCAAAAAACACGAGCGTATCACATTACCCTCGTACCATCTTCCATTACATAATAAATCTCATTACATTTTGCAGGGTACTTAAATACAGTATAGCACATGTAAGCGTATTTTCGAAAGAAGCTTTTAAGAATGTCATGTGACTTGCAACCATATCCCTTATATTACGGCAACAACTCGCAAGATTTTCTTGATGAAATTGTCAAGGAGTTATGTGATTTGTATATCGGAGAAAGGTTAAAGGGAAAAAATACCGAATTAGTTCTTGGCATGTTAGAAGAATATTTGACTAAAAAGCAGATAAAATCGGAAGACATAATTAATCGGTGTTTAACAAATAAATCAAATTCTATGGTTCAAGTCATTCTTGCAAGCTGCTACTATTATGGTAAATGGGTCAAAAAGAATGATAACCGAGCATTCGAGTATTATCAAAAATCAGCCGAGATAAAAAATCCTGATGGCATATTTCATGTTGGATATTGTTATGATTTTGGAATCGGAGTCGAAAAGGATGAACGTAAGGCATTCGAATATTATCAAAAATCAGCAGAGATGGGATATATAAATGGAGTATTAAATGTTTCTTATTGTTATCTCAATGGGATAGGAGTCGAAAAAAATGAACATAATGCATTCCTATATTATCAAAAATCTGTGGAAATAGGTCATGAAATGGAAACAATCGACGTTAATAATAATCATCAAAATGAAGTTGGAGCTGAAAAGGATGAACAAAAGGCATTTAAATATTATCAAAAATTAGATGAGATGGGTGATGTATTGGGAACATTTAATGTTGGCGTTTGTTATGAGAGTGGAATTGGAGTTGAAAAGGAAGAACATATGGCATTTGAATATTATCAAAAATCAGCAGAAATGGAATATTCAGATGGCATATTTAAAGTTGGTTATTGTTATCAAAATGGAATCGGGGTTGAAAAGGATGAATATAAGGCATTCGAATGTTATCATAAATTAGCTGATATGGAAAATGTATTGGGAACATTTAATGTTGGCGTTTGTTATGAGAATGGAATTGGAGTTGAAAGGGAAGAACATAAGGCATTCGAATATTATCAAAAATCAGCCGAAATGGAATATTCAGATGGCATATTTAAAGTTGGTTGTTGTTATCAAAATGGAATCGGGGTTGAAAAGGATGAGTATAAGGCATTCGAATGTTATCAAAAATCAGACGATATGGGCAGTGTAAAGGGAACATTTAATATCGGCTATTGTTATCGAAATGGAATTGGGGTTGAAAAGGATGAACATAAGGCATTCGAATATTATCAAAAATCAGCCGAAATGGGACATTCAGATGGCATATTTAAAGTTGGTTATTTTTACCAAAATGGAATCGGGGTTGAAAAGGATGAGTATAAGGCATTCGAATGTTATCAAAAATCAGACGATATGGGCTGTGCAAAGGGAACATTTATTGTTATCGAAATGGAATTGGAGTTGAAAAGGATGAACATAAGGCATTCGAATATTATCAAAAATCAGCCGAGATGGGTCATAACATGGGAGCAAATATCGTTGGCCAATGTTATCAAAACGGAAATGGAGTTAAAAAGGATGAACGCAAGGCATTCGAATATTATAAAAGATCATCCGAAATGGGAAATGCAATGGGAACATGTAATGTTGGCTATTGTTATCAAAAAGGAATTGGAGTTAAAAGAGATGAACACAAGTCATTTAAATATTATCAAAAATCGGTAGAGATGGGTAATTCGCTAGGTGCACTAAATGTCGGCGCCTGCTATCAAAATGGAATCGGGGTTAAAAAGGACGAACATGAGGCATTTAGATATTATCAAAAATCGACTGAGATGGGGGAGTCTGATGGCTTATTTAAGATTGGCAATTGTTATCAAAATGGAATTGGGGTTAAAAAGGATGAGCACATGGCATTCAAATATTATCAAAAATCAGCCGAGATGGGTAATGCATTGGGAACGTATGAAATTGGCTATTGTTATAATGAAGGAATTGGAGTCAAAAAGGATGAACGCAAGGCATTTGAATACTATCGAAGATCAGCAGATATGGGTTGTGTAAAGGGAACATTTAATGTTGGATATTGTTATCAAAAAGGAATTGGAGTTGAAAAAGATGAATATAAGGCATTCAAATATTATCAAATATCAGCCGAAATGGGTCACGAAATGGGAACATTTAATGTTGGATATTGTTATCAAAATGGAATTGGAGTTGAAAAGAATGAACATAAGGCATTCGAACTTTATCAAGAATCAGCCAAGTTGGGTAATGAAATTGGCGCATGTAATGTTGGCTATTGTTATCAAAATGGAATTGGAATTGAAAAGGATGAACATAAGGCGTTCGAATATTATCAAAAATCTGCGGATATGGGACATGTAGATGGAATATATAATATTGGTTATTGTTATCTCAATGGAATTGGAGTGGAAAAGAATGAGAATAAGGCGTTCGAATATTTTCTAAAATCAGCCGAATTGAGTCACATATCCGGAATGTATATGGTTGCTGAACTGTATAGACAAGGAACTGGAGTTTCGCGGAACTTGCAAATGGCTGCTCATTGGTATCAAATGTAAGTTCATATTTTAATTTATTATAGTGATTCTATAAATTAACAGCAATATGCAAACAATAGGGAAAGAAATAAGTTATTGGGTAAATATTGTGACATTACTGCTCGTTTATTCACCTTATTCATTCAGAAACTAATAAACACTCGTTTAGTTTCAAATAAACCAATACTTAAAAACACCGATGTCGATGACGAATTAAAAAAAATGCTTTCCGAAAGTAAATATCCGTTGCTCTGGATTCCCTATGAGGAATTTAAGGAAATTAAGAAGATAGGAAAAGGAGGGTTTGCAACCGTGTTTTCTGCCCTCTGGAATAATAGATGCGTTGCACTTAAAGTATTTCGTGGATCAAGAGATAATAACCAGGAATTTATAAAAGAGGTAATTATTTATTATGAAAATTTTTAATAGATTATTACTTACCATTTTTTGTATTAAAGCTACAAGCATATTGTGATATTGGTTATAAAAACCCCACATTTTTAAAATGCTACGGGGTTTCTCGAGACTACAATTCTAAGGACTATATTCTTATTATGAATCAAGCAATGGCTGGTTCTTTACGCAATAATCTTCATTTAATAGCACGAACTGAATGGAAAGATAAGTTAAAATTATTAATAAGTATCACTTCAGACCTTCAAATGATTCATTCCCAAAGTATTATTCACCGAGATTTACATAGTGGTAATATATTACTAGACAATTTATATAGTGCATATATTGCAGATTTAGGTCTTTCATTGTCACCTGATACGGAACATAAAGGAGTCTATGGGATTTTACCATACATAGCACCTGAAGTTCTTTGTGGCAAGCCATACACCTTAGCATCAGATATTTACTCATTTGGCATGATTTTGTGGGAAGTTTCTTCTGGAAAAGCTATCCACCTTGCCCAAGAATCCAAAGTTGAATACCGACTTCAAATAGTTTACGACAACCTTCGACCAAATATTGTTGAAGGAACTCCACAATGTTATGCAGATCTTATGAAAAGATGTTGGGATGGAAATCCAAAGAATCGTCCACTTGCCGAAGAAATTTGCAAAACTTTTACAGAATGGCAAAATGACGCAAATAATTTAATGGAATTTAGCAAGCTCGATAAAATAATGGAAAATAAGGAAAATATGAATGCAGAAACATATGACCAAAATTTTTATAAAAGTGAATTTGTTCCTCACACCAGATCGGATTACAAAGGTAAACATGATGTTTGTATTTATTGATTTTTAAGCATATTTTAAATTAATGATAATGATATATTATAGACAGTCAACAACTTAACTTAAAGCTAAGCTATGACATGACTTTGTAGTGTCATAAGCAAAACCAGATCATACTTTAGTGGTAGTGTAACGGTAATATAAGAATCGAGACTATAGTTATGTGACACACAGGTGTGGTCAACGTGAGTTAGCGACCATCTACTGTACAGTACTAGATTGGCTGATCTAATAATCAGTGCAAAGTCGTGGATTATGCAATCGAAACATTTTTTACATAGATTTTAATAATAACATTTATTTTTGGATTTTTTTTTTTTTTTATTCTTTTATTTTAATACTGTAGTTTCTTTGATGTTATAAGCGATGCATCGCGAAAAATGTATAAAAGCCCATCAATAACTAAATAAAAGGATAAGAATCCAAGGGTATAAAAAAAAAAATTGATATCTATAAAAAAAAAATAAGTTCAAATTAAAGCTCACCCAAATATTACATGACTTACCCCTTATCTAATTCAATCCCATCGCGCTTACGTCGTTGAGCCAATGGACAGTGACGGTGGATAAAAATTTAGGTTTTTCCATGACAGAATTTTAGATTCATAAGTACTGTAATGTAAATCGGAAGCAGAAATCATTAAATTGTAAAATAATTTAATAAACTTAATGATTTGGGAATAAAATCACGCGAAGCAGCTAAGTGACCTAAATACATTCTTTTAAATATCATCACGTTAGGACGCCAAGAAAAATAATGAAATTAATTTAATTATATCAATAATTCATGCAGCCACTTAATTAATTGTGTTGTATATTGGAACCAGCAAATGGGAAAGTGACTGTCGGCAATTGCGGATAACGAACTTGGATATGACATATCAAATGAATGGGAATTTAATGTAGCTGATCGTAATCTATTGCATGATAAGTGAGACAAAGAAAAGCGTTCCGTCAATCACGTAACTAACCTCGCCGTGTATCGCGAAATGTAAAATTATATACTGTATGTAATGTGAAATTACTGTAAAATTATTATATATACATCTTTTTTGACGATTACTTGTATTTGTAACGCGTAATGACAATGATACAGTACTGTATATTGTAGTGGGTAAAACGGCGAGCTAATAGCTAAATTATCTACGATTTCGTAACAATTATGAAAGTTCATTCAAAATGGTATGTGTTTGAAATATTTAGAATTGACCGAGTTCTTCCGTTTATTATTTTGATTTTGTTAGTCTTTATACATACCTTTTTCTGTTTAGTTACACCTACATATTGTAACAATCGTCCGTGAACCTGTCGCTACGAATTAACAGAATTCGCGGACTACTAATTACGGTAAGTGTTCTAAAAAGTGTGAAGCGGTTAATTTGGTTGAGGATAAAAACAATTAATTTTATTAATCGATTTGTTAAAAATCGTTCCATATCAACATCACATTTTCTCTTTTTATGCTTTAGTAATTTACATCATTAAGGGTGTCTATGTTAATAGATCACATTAACGATTGTATTACACGATTCTTTTTCACAATTCTTTACTCCTCTTCTATCATTAGATAATCGTGCCTGCCAATCTAGCACGTCAAGTCGCGTTCCAATTACTCTTGTTACAATATACAGAAAAAAAATAAACTATAGTGACAAAATATTATCTAATAACTTTCACAATATTTTGTTTTTTTGCACTTACATTTAACGCTCCTTAGTCCGACCAGTCGTGCCAGGATCAGATGTCACGAACATTGATGCGACAAGTCTTGCATAATAATGTTCTCGATTTTTGTTTCACATACCCTCCAAATTCTTTTTTGCAATACTTGGTGCAGATGCGCGAGAATCGCATTTCCTTTTACCCTTTACAATGTAATAGGGCTAATACTGTAGTCGTCACCATCGAGTCTGTCGCTAAAACGGCTCACTCTTCGCGTGACGATAATCCGAACGCTTGAATTCGGCACTAAATTACATAAGGCAAACTCTAAACTCGAACTAACCGACTATGATTAACTATCTTTGAATCTCCGTTCTAAACTATGGAAAACTATTCTATTTATATGACTCATTAACGCGTCCGCCCAGTCACATGGTATTACCAAATTATTACATCATTCTGCCATCTGTTACGCGACGCGCTTCAATGTCGCGTTCCCATCCCTATTGTTCCATAACGCTGTAAAGGCCATTCCAAAAAACACCATACTAAAAAACTTAGAGTTTGTCAAATTATTTATCATAATGTTTACAAATCAATTTTGTAATTTTACCATTACACTATAAAAAGCAGTAGACAAAGTAAAACTTGTTAATTACTGTAGTTTCAATTCTTAATAAAGCAATCAACAAATATTTATTAGACGTTGCACATTATCCAAGTGACAAGAATCTTCTTAAATATGTTATATGCACATTGTAAATTTCATAAAATATTATGTTATGGAAAAAATAAGGAATTCACGACCTTAAGTAATTTTAGAAAAATTTGAAATTAAGTAAAAATTATGTATGTGAATGTAAGGCACGAAATATGACCAGGATAAATAGAGAATTTATAATAAGGATGAAAAATTAAAAGAAGAGTATTTAAAAAACATCAATTAGTACTTTGATTAAGATAATACATGTTATAACTTTGGTAAACACTAATAATAAATAAACCAGAGTTAGTTTTTAGGAGTTAAGAACTAGTTGTATAAGAGTTAAGATCACCGGCCAAGTTAAGGTATACCTTAGAGGTTAAAATCCTAATCACCTTTCCTCACCATTCACATGATTTTTCAAGGAACAAATTTAATTATTATTGATATTATAATTATCTATAAATTTTAAATTCTATATCGTTATTTATTATAAACTTAAATTTACTTATTTATTTGGTAGGTAATCATGTAAATTATAATGTTATGAATTTTATTATAAGTTTTTTTACTTGTCTTCTAGTAAACTCCATATGATTTAAGAGATATTATTATTATAGCGGTAACAAAGTTTATAAATAAACAAATTAAGAATAGTCCATGATTTCAAATTTATAATAAATTATATACTGTATATAATTTTTATAAAAAATTTATGTAACTGTAGCGAATCGGGACTGTTGTTACGACAGACTTGCCGGTCGTGAAAACTAGTTTAAAAAAACAAAACCTCCAATCAGTAAGTAGCATAAATACACTTTTTTACTATTATTGTGCCGTATAGAGTAATACTTGACAAAAAAATATTTCAAAAGTTAACTTCATTGGCTATTGCTTATAAAGAAATCTATAGTATTTTTTTATTACAACTGTAAATTTAAAGAACATCCTTAATAGATAAATAAATATTTCTCAAATAATAATGATAAACAAAAAATAAAATACATTCTACAGTATTTAAAATTTAGATTTTATACTTTTTTCCAAACTTGGATTCCGTACTTAGCCTCTAACCAACATTTTGCTTTCTTCGAATTATTCTCGTTGGTAAAATACAAATATAAAGTTTCGTCATCTGACCAGCACCATAAACCAAACAAACTCAAAGCAGCGAAACACTCCATCTCTTTGTATTGAATTTTTTTACAGTCATTGATTTCGAGAACATGCATTCTTGAAATTTTTGTTGGCTTGAATCTACCGCAATACGTAAATGACTTATAAAAATTATCTAGATATTTGATCTCAACATCTTCCATCGACTTGAATCTGTTAGACATTCCTATAAAACATAAAATTGAAATTCATGTGATATGAATATTTTGAAATAATAAATAGTCAATGAACATTCATACCTGATTTCCAAAACCATATTTCGACTATCCACCTGAGTTTTAGAGCCCGCTTTATTATAGGTTCATAGTCATAATCGCCGGCGACTAACACAAATCTACCGGGTTCTTTACTTTTGAGAATAGTCTCCATTACGTTGCAAGCAAGTTCCACGTCAACTGTCTTCTCCCGAATTTTCTTACGATGTTCGCTTGATCTTACAGCTTTCTCCGTACTGTTTGATTTTCTAGGGTCAATAGTATTTTCCTTATTTTCTTTATTACACATTCTCCAAGGCTCGTTGTATTTTTGAAGGTCATTACGTTTCTTCCAAGTCTCGATATACTTCACCCAGGACTCATCACATTTTCTCCAAGGCTCGTCACACTTTCTCCAGGGGTTATCATGCTTCATCAAAGGTCTGTCATACTTCCTCCAGGTATCATCACACTGTTTCCATGGCTCACTACATTTTCCCCACGGTTCGTTGTATCTTCTCCAGAGTTCGTCATATTTCCTTAAGGGTTCGTCACACTTTCTCCAAGAATAATAACATTCTTTCATAGGTGTGTCACATTTATCATATTTCCTCCAGAGTTCACCATAGTTTCCCGAGGGTTTATTGTAGCTAACCAGTTTGTTTTTGTTATCATTTTCATTTTTCCTGTTGAGTTCTTTACGCTTAAGATTATTTTGCATACATGTCTTCAAGCCGAATTCTGACTTCGGCTGGACATTCACCTGCCTATCTTCTTGTGGTGGAATTATGACCGGCCTGGTGCTCGTATTTTCTTTACCCTGATTATTTTCATGGCAATTTTCTTGCGATAGAATCATGACCTGCCTGTCGCCCAGATTTTCTTTATCATGAATATCCCACTTATTATTATCTTGTGAATGTACTATGGCTGACTTAGCACTTGGATTTTCTTTATCCCGAATGTCCCTTTGTATATCTTCTTGCGACGGAACTATGAGTGGCCTGACGCTCAGGTTTCCTTTAATCTGTTCACTCCCCTGGCAATTTTCTGGCGAAGGGACTATTACTGGCTTAGCACCCAGATTTCCTTTACCCTGGATCCTTTCAATAAGTAACTCATAATTAATTTCTAGATCCCTAAACACCAAAGAATTTCGTTCATTGTCAATTGAACCCAAATTTTCGAGTTTACCAACGGAAAAGGTTCCCTCAATAAAGGTATTGGAATTATCAATGAATATATAAGTGAGTTTTTCATTATCAGCGGGCAAGTTTCCTTGGAAAGAAGTTGTATCAGGCATTTTAGAACGACATAGTTCGCATTGCCGTCTATATATCTGGACTTGGTTCCCGAGAATTATTAAGATCTTCAGGAGATTAAATTTGAGTCCGCGATTGTTGCCATTTTTGCTTATTAAAGCTAACTTGACTCTTGAGATAATACTTTAGATTGCATGTGACATTTAATCTGATCTGGAAAGTAAATTCGATAGTTACGGATGCAAGATGCAAGACATACAGCATAACCAACATTGATACGATATGGATTACGCCAAAACCACAGTATGGGTTTCTCGATTAATCTCGTTCACATCAGCCCTTTATCTATTCGAGTGTTCTTGAGACTTTTATCCATTTTGTTTGTTGTTCGTTAAGATTACACAAGTGACATATTCAGGCGAACGAACAACTAGTACTTGCAGTTAATATTGTTATAGAATAATACTTCTAGGTTGAACTGATTTTCATTGTTATTAATTTTGTAATAACCATAATGCCAAAAAATTCCATTTCCATTCCCTTAACTTACATACAGTAATATTATCCTGAGTGGCTTGCTAAATACAGTGTGTGACTTTAAAACCTAAATTTGAATATACGATCTAGTGATTGTTTATACGTTATCTTATTTGACTACTTTGTTGTCGTATATAAAATATTAACAATAATAAATTATTGGTAACTTTATATATAATACCTAGAACACAAGCTTTCTCGCGATAATCCTGCATTGAATAACAAATTGATCAACAGTCTGTGAAGATTGAATGTAAAGAGCAAGCACACAGACGTATCACAGCCAGAATAGGAAAGTTTATCAATTAAAGATCATTAATACCTGGTATGTAATGAATGGTTTTACCGAAACGGCTAGATCATTTGTTTCATATGCTATAACTGTTATTCAGTCACATCCAAATAGATAATTGATTGACATGACCGTTAAATAATTGCATAATTTAAACTCATGTAGTGATACCATTATTTTCATAAAAATTCTAAATAGATAATTACTGATATGTCAATTTATTTATTTTTTATTTTTATTTTTTATAATGAAACGTGTGCATGGTGCGTAATCTTTATTGATATGTTTATATATCTAGATAAACACCAAGTGTCTCTATAAATTAATTGGAAATCGGTTGATACAGGATACCCTTTATGTCTCTACAGTTAATCTGTAGATTAATACTGCCTAGTGCATATATATTACCATAAGACTAGCTATGCTAACCACTATTACCCAATTATGTGTCCATTTAAATATCTTGGGGATGTGTCCACATGTCAAGTGGGACTTTTGCAGGAGAGGAATTCTATCACTAGTTTAAACCTACCTAAAACCTGCTGGTTTATTATTCAGGAAGCAAGTTATTATGGAATATTATTATAGAAACTAATCCCAGTATTCCAGTTACTGTTATTGTTGATTCTTAGGATGTGCCACTAGCATAGCGTCACATTACTGTTTTCATCACCTGTGGAACTGACATCCTTGCTTGGATTCTGATTTAATCTTGATGATCCTCACCAGACTCACTTGGTCTTAATGATTTTTGCCTGGATTGTCATCTCCTGTAGCAGATGACCTTTGCCCTTTCGATCTATTTAAGTTCAGGAGAACATTACTCATGGGATAGATCTTGCTTAAAGTTAGTCTCTTTATATTGTGTAATGGAGTTTGTTATCACCAGTTTGGATTAGAATTTTGTGGACTTATACTGGAGTTAGACCAGAAGCCTTTCCTTGTGCAACCTTCCTATATGTCAATTTATTTTTGATATATTCTTTTGCAATTATATTTATTAATTAATTTTCTATATATTATTATCCTTATACTATGTAATAAGACTATTATAAATAATATATTAGTAGCTTAATTGTAATCAGTGAAAGTATAGTATTTATAAAAAAATAATAAATAACAAAGATAAAACAAATTCAATATGAAATAAGAAATATTGTTGAATATATCAATCCAAATTAAAAAGACACTTAACTATATACTAGAGCTCCAAAAAGTATCGAACTGATATCAAACTGATATCAAAATAATACCAATCTATAGTAAATTTAAGTATCAAACTGGTATCGAAGTGATATTAAAGTAGTATTATTAGGAGTCCTACTATATACCCAAGTATCAAATATGCATTTCTATACAAGCTATACAAGTATACAAAGGATCAAAAAAAAAAGTATAACTATATTATTAGGTATAAATAACAAATTTAAATTATATAATAACAAATATATTTATTTTAGAATTAAGAGAATCTTTAAAAGAAATTCAATAACTTATATTTTAATATTAAATTCAATAATAAAGTAAGTAAGAAAATAGCAATTAGCATGTGTGCAATTATGATAAAGAAACTTGAAAAAAAATAAAAATCTTAATAAATATTTCAAATATTTTTTTTCAGCATTGGATAGAAGAAAGTTAGAAAGATTTGTAATTAATTTGGAAATATATTTAGTAAAATTAAATCCATTTTGGATATATAAGTTAACTATAATAGTGGATATGTCTATAATAGTTAATGTTAATGTGGAGTTGTTATTAGGTGATTTGGTTTTGACTAGGTTTTTGATAATTTGTTTTATTGTGTCACTATGAAGATTATTGTTTTATTTGATACTTATAAGGAGAAATATGTTTGCTGTAGTATAGTGAGGTGTCCAAATTAATTTGTATAGATGAGCTAAGGTTTCAGTTGGAGCTTTGATTCAGTTGAAAAAATTGATTATAGAGAAGATATTATTTGTAATATCAATATCAGCTCTGTTAATTACCAAGCATATGAGATTGGCTTGTAGTCACTATTAAGATAAATATTTCAAATACTTATTATAATAATAAAACAATAAATATTATAAATAATTCTTATAAGAGATATTTTTTCTAATAAGATAAAAGAATATTATTAGAGATTTGTAAAATGAAAAAATAATTAAAAGAGATGAAAATACTGCTGTTACTTGTTTCATCCAAATAAATAAATTGTTTATAATAAATGAATCAATTTGTAATACTAGTGTTAAGAATGATAATAAATGATTTAATGAGAATATATTGTTGGCATAATAATTACATGGGTGGGGAAGCGGCACGACAGAACGGGGGATAAGGGTATGGGTTGGGTACCAGGTCTGGTGCGGCGTAGGGTCAGATGTATCAAATTATGCATCAGTGGAGGCTAAAAAGTATGTAAAAGCTTGTGGTCAAACTTGCAGGACGCGACGATTGATTTGGGGACGCGTCGCAAGCAATATAAATAGCTGTAGAGTAGAATAGAAATGTAAGAATGAACAATTGCTAAATAAAGAAGTCCCTGCTTAATTAAAACACTGAAACTTGCAAATCCGCGCAACCGTTAATTACAAACTTACCTTTCTTGTCTGTAGATCGTCGATCGTATAGTAGATCGACAGGGCCTAGGATCAAGTTAGGGTAAAAATAATTAAGGACGCCATAAGACAAGGCCGCAGTGTCCAAGAGTCAAGCAAGGGCCTGGCAAGTCTATCCTATCGTAAGGCGAGGTCCATCCCCGGGTTAGCGACAGACTCGCCGATAGTAATAACAATATCATTATAAACTGGCAAGCTGAGTTAGATCCTAAAATATATTTGATACAAACTGAAAAAATATTTAGTAATATTAATACTAAAGATTATTATTATTATTATTTTTAACTAGTGAGACCTTGTCCAACATACTTTATTTAGTTTATATATGTATTTTTTGTTACAAGACTTACCATCTATAAACTATTCTAGATGTATGTTTTGCTATATCGATTTAATACCATATTGGCTTGTTGCTATTGACTTACCTTGCAATATATATCAAGGCTAATATGTTAAGACTCTGTTAGTATTGTTATTGTATGAATAATAAAAGAAATTGAAATTAATTATGTTTTTTTCCAGTCTAGCAAGTTCTCTAAGAGTTTTCCTTATAATCTTTTTGCTTCTTCCATTCTTTCGAGTGATGATCTGTACTTCCTTGTGTATGTAGCTTGGGTATTGACTTGAAGTCTTCGTTTTTTCCTTCTTTTTTCTCTTCTGCTTATGTTTTCTTCTTTTTTCCATTGCTGAAATCTATCACATCTGTGGATCCAGAGTTTTTGGAGTTTCTCTATCATTTTGTTTGTAACTGTTCTTAGTGTGTCTTTGATTTTTTCCTTGTTAATTTGTTCCATCAGCTTAGTAAGGTCCTTTTCATAAATTCTCTTGATTATATACCTAATGGTTCTTTTTGAGTTGTTAATAATGAATTCAAGTTGTTTTCTTCAATTCCTTCTTTTTTCTTGTGTTTCTATTTTGCTTGCTATTTCTTCTTTTAGTATTTGTAAGTATGTAGTTCTAATCTTATCCCTGTAGTGTTCACTAAACATGTGTTTTGTGATTTCCCATCTATTGCACTAAGGGCATATTTTATCCTTGTATATGTCTGACCTTTTCTATGCTAAAGATTATTAAGATTAAATTGCTTATATAGTATTAATAAAAGAAATAAAAAAAATAAAAATAGGTAGATCAATTTAAATATATAATACAAATTAAGGAGATATTTAATATTGTTAATGTTGTAAATAATTAAGACTTACTTGAATATGATATGCAAGTAAAAAAATTATTAGTAGATAACAAGTTATTAAAATCTTGTTTTTTTTTATAAATTGACAATGACAAGATATCATAATAAGATAATTAAAATACTTATATCAGATAAAGTTCTATATTATAGAATAAGAAAGTAAAAGTTTATTGCATAACTTTATATTAAAGAATTGAAAGAAAAGTTGACTTTTCAATTTACTCAAGAAATTGAAAAGATCATTAAACATATAAAAAGAATAAAGAATTATAAAAAAGAGAAGAGCACCAAAAAAAATAAGAAAATTGATAATAAATTAACTTATTGCTTTTAAGATTAAGTTGAAAATAGATATATTAGATTTAGACTTGTAAGTTTATAGCACAGTGGTTAGTGCTCCGCAGGTCAAATCACAAGATAATGGTTCAAATCCTCCAGGAGACTAATGTGAATCCTCAAATCAGAAGAAAAGAATCAGCATTTTCTGATCATTATCACAAGATACCAAGTTCAGTTCTGAGTGAAAGCAATTGGACCATCTCAATATGATATCTGGTGTCATAACCTAATATGCGCTGTTTCTTATAAGAAGTCAATTCATACATTGATTCAATGGGTATTAGAATTGTAATATCAAAAAAGGCATAGCAATATAACAATTGTCCAGTAGTATTATGATGATCGTTGTCAAGTTTGGTGCTTTCACCATTTCTCATACATGAAGCATGCTTCCTTACCCTTTAGTCTATAAAACTATAAAAGAAAAATCTGATTTTTCAAGAAATTAAGTTAAAGCCACAAAGACTTCTTGTTGGATATAACTAGTCCACAGCTGATCATATTAAAATACAGTTCTTTAAGTTTCTATTCATCGGATAGTAGGTGGGACTGGAAGGCACACATCTTGGCACATTAGTACTTTACTTATGCTATCAGGGCCCTGGTGTTGATAATATAGGAATAATGGAGGGCAATAATCTGACTGATAATTAGGATTAATCTTAGCTTATGTAGCTTTATCTAGTCAACATAGTAGGAAATTTGTATAAAACAAGTTTGTACATGCTAATTCTATCACACTTAATAAAGCAAGATGTATGCCAGTCGTTAAAAAAAAAGATATATTGGATTTAAATTATAAGCTTATCTATAGATGTATAGAGAGAAAATTGTTATATTAATCTTGAATATTAATTATTAGAATATAAGGAAAAGGAAAGAATTAAGAAAATAGAAAAATGGAAGATAAATCAGCATACTTTTTTTAAAATTAAATCAAGAATAAATATATTAGACCTAAATTATGGACTTACCTATAGGTATATAAAAAGAGTTAATTTGTAAAGGATTGTTTAATTAGAAAAAAAATTGTTATACTAATCTCAGATATTAATTATTAAGATAAAAGAACAGAAAAAGCACCCGTTCACCACTGATTTTTTGAAAAATTCCTTTTTAGGAAATCTTCCAAGAAGCATCTTACTTTCTTTATTTCCTAAAGCAATAAGCTTTAAATCCAAAGGATATAAAGACTTTAAGGAACACTGTTGCATTGGGATGGAACCTCTGGTCAAGACCTAAGCAAGTTGGGAGTCTTTCTTAGCTCTTGGTTGCATGGGGAAAGGCCCATGGCAGCCTTCCTTCATAATTTTTTGTCTTTAGATATCTTTCTTTTTATGACCATGATAATTGCTTTTTCTCTCACCTTTCTCTCTCTACAATACAAATTCAATCTCAACAACACATTCAAACATAGTTACTGGATCTAATGTTTGTCTCAACATAACCTTTGCAAATTTCTTTATTTTTTTCTTCTCTATCTAAATATCAATACTACGTCATATTTCTACACTTTTCTACACTCTTTTCAAATCTAC
>CAJVPV010000832.1:0-18667 GCA_910591835.1 Acaulospora morrowiae | reverse complement strand
CTTAGCAAACTTTATTAAAGTCAATATTTACATATATTTGTACACATTTCTGTATATAAACTATACTATAACATTAAATGAAGAGTATATGCTAAACTAGATAAGGTTTTCTAGATATTGGCTGTTGCTATCAACTTTTTCTAATGGCTAGAGGTTGAAACTAATGTGCCAAGGCATCATTATTGTTAATGTCACTAGTATATAAATAAAAAAAATTGTTTCTCATTATTTTGTCTGTGTTTTTAATTCATCTTTTCAGCAATTTTCTCCCCAGGTTCTTTTTCCTATTTGCTATTATTTCCTCTTTTTCTCTGTTTCTTTCGATTTCTATTTGATATGATTTGTGTCATCACTTTCTTTTGTCTGCTCTACTGATGTTATTTATTTCTTTCCATTCTGTGATTTCTTCACATCTTTCTTTTCATAGCTTATTAATTACTTTTGTTGTTCTCTCAACAATTTTTCTATATACTTCTTTTGTTTTTTCCCTTGCAAATTGGTATATATATTGGGTTATCTCTTTGGTCAAAATTCCCTTTATTATATAGTTTCTTGTGCACTCTGAGTTTATAATTAATGGCATTTTTGGTTTTGAGTCTTTTTTTTCTTTTTCTTTGTTGTGATTTTTTTGACACCCTTTGGTTTCTTCTTTTATTATCTTTTTGTATTCATCTGTTATCTTGTATTGCCAGTGTTTGTGCATTAAGTACTCTAGACTTTCTCTTTCCTTGCATCCTGGGCATTTGTTTGATTTGTAGATGTCTGGTCTTCTTTCTGCTAACCTATCTAGTATAGGGAGTTTGCCATTTAGTAATCTGTATCTAATTCTTCTATATGTATAATTTTCTTGGCTTGTATGCATTTTAGTTATTCTGGATTGGTGTTGCACTTCCCAGGTAAAGTGCCAGTCTATTTGTAGCTTGTCTCTGTACTCAATCTATACTCTGTTTCTGCTCTGTGTTATCCAGTTTGCCATTTATTTGGTGTTTTATATATTTTCCAGGAATTTTTTGATATTTGTATCTAGCTAGTATCCTCTTCAATTTAATGTTCTCCATGCTGCTGCTCTTGGATTAGCTGTTATAATTGCTTCATCTCCTTTGTTCGCTCTTTTTTTTGCCAGTTCATTTGCCTCTTCATTGTTCTCTTCTCCCTGGTGTGTTTTGACTTTAATGAATATTGTTTGTTCTTGTCTTTCTTTGATAATTTTTTTAATCAAAGTTTTTGTTATTCAGTTTGCACTTTTATAGATTTGGCAGTTTCTTTTATCTTTTTTTTGAATCCCTTAAATGGCTGCCTGGCTGTTTATATATATTTTAATTTCTGCTTGAACTAGAATTATAACTAGTATAATTAAGATTGCCATCAATTCTGCTTTTATTGATGATGAAAAATATTTTGTACATCCTGAGTATGTGACTTTCTCTCCTGTTTCTTGATTGGTTATGTGCCATTCCACTTTCATCTTGATTCAGTTGATTGCTTCTTGGACCATTGAGCCATCAGTGTATGCTTTTATTCTTTTTCAACTTTCTGTTTGTTCAGTTATTTTGGTTAGTTCTTTTTTATTGAGCTGCTGGTTTGTATGTATTTTGTGATTTTGTCTTCTATTTCTGTTTGTTTTCCACCAATTATGATGCTAATTCTGGTTTGTGTTTTGTTTTCTGATTTTTGTATATTGTGCATTATTGTGTCTGGTGATGTTTGTATTCTGTCTAGATATCCTAAAATTTGACTGTGGAGCTTTGCACTATGTGCAGTTTTATTACTGGAATAATTATTGTCTAGTTTATTTTGATTTCTCTGGTACACCCCTCTCTTGTGTTGTCTCTGTGGTTGCACCCTTGACACTTGTTTATAGGTGAATCTCCTCCTCTTTGTCACATATGTTGTACTTTTACTTTGTTATCTATTATTCTATATCTGTGATCTATTCTTCCAATATGTATTTGTTAGTTGATCATATATGCCAAGTATTATTGCTTTTGGATGTTGTGACTTTTTGCTGCTTCTAGCTGAGAGATTGGATTGGGTCTTATTAGATTTGTCAATGTAATTGTGTACCTGTTTTCTAAAATATTTGGTTGGCTGCATTTTTTTCTGATCTCGGTAAACCATCTTGGCTACTTGCCAGTTGATTTATATCCTATGGGTGCTTTGATTTGTCTCCAGTTGAGCATGTATGTTTGTTGGGCATTGGTGATCTGTTCGATAAACATTAGGTTATGCTTTCTGATGTTTTTGATGTTTTCCTTATTCCATGTTTGCCATATAATGTCTTTAATTATATGCAATTCTGTGCTGTCATATGTTTGTATCAGACTATGGTCTTGATTTTGTTCTATTATAATGTCTTCCTCTTTAAGCATCTGTAGGATTTGGCTTGTTAGATATTTTTTGGATTTGTCGATCATCGTTTCTGGCTGAAGTACGTATGTTTTCTAGTGTCAATGTTCAATTTTGTAGGTGCTGCAGTCTTTCTTTGGTTAGTGCTCTGCACAAGTTGTTTTTGTTTAGGTTTGTTATTCAGTTTTTGGTATGTAATGTGAATTGTCTGTTCCACATTTTTTATTAATTTATATGCTTATAGTACCTACTATTATTCAGCAGTATATTGTTTTGTATATACTTCTATAATACATCTTAAGTTACATGCATTAACAAGTATTATACATATATGTTTATAGTAGATCTAACTATATATGAGTAGATATATATTTATACTATGTAATGCTATGTACAAATATTATCTAAACTGAAATGGTTTACTAGGCCATATATCTCGGAAAGATGTGTGATTTCTTTTTAATTATTCTCAGAACAATTTTATTTATAGTAAGAGTAACTTGATTATTAGGCTATTGAATTCAATATTCTGAATCCTGGGTTTCAGTTCTTCAGAGTGGTCCACGGATTTCTCCTCCTACCAAGGCCTTCCGATAGTAAAGTCTGTGAAAGCAGGCACAGCTACATGCTTAAAAATCAATGGATCTACTAGCAGTTTTGATTCACCCTTATTAGGTCACGTAAATCTTTTCTGATTATTAGAGATATGCTACTGGTTTAAGATTTACCCTTCTTATTACCTTTTTGGTAATGCAGTCATGTCAGTGATAATCCTACTCAATTTTGGACATTAGACCAGATTACAATCTTCGTATAAATCAGTAACTATACTCAAAAACATTAATTGTTTTTGGTTAAGCCAAAGGATGCAGATCCTACTTGCTTGAATTAATCAAAGGTTCCATGTTATCCCCCTGAAGGATTTGAACCTGTATCTTGTGATCTGATCTGTGGAGCACTAACCACTGTGCTATGAACTCATAGGTCTTTTAATAGTAATAAAATATAATTAAATAATATTCAATTTAAAATATTTAATTAGCTTATAAAATTATTTTTATTATTATATAATTTATTATTATATTTTTTTATTATTACATAATTCTTTTTTTATATTTTTATATTTGTTTAAGTTTTTGTTTATTGCCAAAATCTTTTTTTTTAATTTTATATTTTCCAATAGTGATCCCAAATTATTTTTAATATTTTTATAGGCCTTTAGAAATTCTTTTATAGTAATAATTAGCAGATTGATTATTTCTTTATCTTTACTATTTAAATTTTTTTCTTTAAATCCAAGTCTTTTTTTAGTTCTCTTCTAAAAATATTATTAGTAATAATTTATAATACTTTAAAGATTTTTAAAACTTACCTTATTTTTTTTTACTTTATTAAAATACTTTTATTATTTGGATCAAGAACTGTTTAATATACTGTAATAATAAATACCACTTGTTTATCAAAGGTATCTCTTTTTGACTAAACTTTTTTGAAAATATGTATTATTATATTTTGTGTTTCTTTTTTTAAACAGTTGTAAAGCTTTCAAGTATTTGTCAATCTTCTGAGATTGTTTTCAGATCAATATTTCAGTAGAAATTGTATTTGTATTTATTGTATCCAAATATTTTTTATCAAAAATCAAAAATATAATATTATAAACTTTCAAAACTATAGTTTCATAAAGTAATCAATATTGTTTTATAGGCTTTCAAAGCAATAAATTATTAAATAACTAAAGAATTAAAGTTATTAATATTTATAAAAATTATTATTTAGTAAATATACTTTTTATAATATATTTTCTAATGTTTTCTTGTAAGGTTTTTACAAAATTCTAAATGTTCTTGCTAAAAAATTTTTTGATTGTTTAATAAAAATCTTTAGCTTCTGAATATATCTTTTCAAAAAATATTTGTTTTGCAATACTTTTAATCATGCACTATTTAAATAAAATATAAATTTCTAAAAACTTTTAAAGAAATTTAAAATAAATCTTATTTTAATAAAATCATATTTGATAATTAAGTACTGACTTGTATGAAATTTATTTTTTAGATAAATAATTTTATTTTCTATAATTTTTTGTCATTCTAACAATTAATCAATTTTTTTTTTTTCTGTTAAACAAGTATGTACTGTTTATTGAATCTATACAAAAAACAAAAAATATATAATATATTGTATTGCATAAACTATTTTATTGTCTTGAATACCTATCTTTAACTAGTGTCTCTAGGTGTGATTTTGGAGATGAAAAAGGTTGCTCCCTTTATGATTTACTCACTTATGGAGTTCAATTTTAAAGATCATTGCCTACAATTCATCACTACAGTTCATTTAAGCAAAATTTAGATTACTTTTTATATTCCTAACTATTTCTTTTCTTCTTTAATCCAATCCCAAATAGTAATTTTGTCTTGAGTCTGCGGACTGAGGTTTTTTTTCTTATCTTGTACTGTCTTGAGACTTGTTTCTTTCTGTTTTTGATCTCATGGTTTCCTTTTTTTTCTTCTTCTTCCACTGATATTTTTCTCTTTATACTTGTATATTTAAGGCTTTCTTCCAGAGTCCTGTAGCTTGACACATCTGTCATTTCATATCTTCTTCCAAACTTGCTTGCAGATGTTTCTCGACAGTTTGTTCAAAAGTTGCTTCACTTCGTCAATTTTTATCTTAGCATTGATCATCGTTTGGATCCATTCTGTAATGTTTTCTTTCGAGAAGAGTCTTAAGTATATGCTTATAATATTTGTTTTTATAAAGAATTTGTTCCTATATAATCTTTGCAAAAGATCTTGTGTGGTAGCTTGCTTGTCTTGTATCTTTTCCATTTGGACACTTTCTAATTATTTGTTAAATATCCGGTTCTGGTTTTGATTCCATATTTCTTTATGAATTTCTAAAATGCTATTGCAGGAAAGAAGGTGTTCTAGGAATTCTTCTTCTTGTTGGCAGTATAAATACATGGTTAGGTTTCTGTATTTTGTAAGGAATCTTTTAGTCATATTGTCCAATGTTGATAGTTCATTATACATTAGTTTTATGCGGAAGGTTTTTTCTTTGACTTGTTTAAGTGATGTTGTTAAGGAATCTCCTATTCTATTTGCTTTTCAAAAACTTCTTCAATTAAAATTTTCTTGGTCATCTATTTTTTTAGCTCATCTTTTTTGTATTTGGTTCTGGTTTATCCCATTGTGTTAAGATGTTTCTTTTATATATTTCTTTAATAAAATCTCTTATTCCAATATCAATGGGAATTTCATTTTAATATAATGTTGTTAGAGCTTCTTGCTGATATCAGTTATTTCAAATGATCTCAGGTTTTTCTTTTGCTTCTTTGGTGAGAAGATCTACTTTGTTGTTGACTTTATCTTTGTTATGTGCTTTTACTTTGATTATCTTAATTGTAATCTGTTTCTTGTATATTAGGTCTATATATCTTGTCTACAATTGCTAGTTCTTGTGCTTTCTATTTCTTTTTCCTGTGTCTCAGATATGTGGATTTAGAAGCTTTTGTAGAGTATTGATACAGATTGTACTATCCATTTGGATTTCTATTTGGCTTCTTTGGAATATAACCAGGAGTGTTAAAATGATTGCCACTAGTTCTGCTTGGAGTGCTAATGGCCAGTTGTCTACTCTTGCTTGAAAGAATCATCTTGGTTCAGTCCTTTTTCTTGTAGTCAGGCAATACTATACATGTTGCTGAAATTTGAGGATCCTTGATGCAATTGATGCAATTATTTGACACAATTAATTGAGTCACTATTAAAACATATAAATAATTGAGTCATGATACAATTATTTTTAAGGATTTTAAGAATTGAGTCAACAGTAAAATAATTTATGCCACATGTATAGGCAGTACCTATTCTTAGTGTTTGGTCTTTTGCTTTTCCATATAATCCATCTGTATAGAAACAGTAAGGCTGGTGAAAGTCACTTTCTTTATTCATTCTGTATTTTTCTATTAGGGCTTGTATGTATTCTGGGGATTGGATATGTTCTTTAATTATTGATACTTCTAAATCTTCTATTTCTACTGCCATAAGACAATTGTCAGTAATCTCTCATTTGTTAAGGTGTTCCAATTCTTTTCTGGCTTGATTTTCTAATACATATATTCTAATTGGAATTTCTGGTTCATTCATTTTTCTTAGTGATGAGTATCGATTGAGAATATCACATGTTAGAGATTTGATCTTTGATCTTTTGTTGCCTCCACAAAGATTTATTCTATTTAAAGGATTTCTTGTTTCTTCATTGGAATTTGTTTAAATACCATCTAAATTTTTTGGAGTTTAGATAAGTCTAGTTTGGATCCTATCTTCAACTAATAAATCTCTGCATATGGGGTTTGATAGCCTGAGTTTTCTTTGCTTCTATACCAAATGATATGTCCATTTGTTCCTTCCAAACTTGCAATTTTCCAGTTCCATCGATGTTGATCTTTGTTTTGATTACTCATGAAAAATCTTCTATCTTGCTCTTCCCAGTTCCAGTTTTGCCATCTGTTGTTTAAGACGTTGTGTCTGTTTACAAGAATTAATTTAATTTTGTTGTATCATAATAGTATTGGTTCTTTACCAGTTTTAGACAGGATTTGAATGATTTTTCAAAGTAGTATCATTTTCGTATCTTTATTGATTAGTTGGTCTACAAACATTATGTTATGTTTTCTTAGAGATGAAATTGCTTTCTGATATGCTTTTATATAATTGAGCTTGTTTTTGATGGATAGCGAGCCTCTTTTTTATTCAAAATAATTTGACCATCAGGAATTGAATATTGTGATTCCCAAGTTGTTTACTAATTTCAATACTTGGGCTGAAAAGTTTTTTGAATATCTAAAGGATCGAGAGATATCATTGGTTAGGATATTGCTGGATTTCCAGTTTTAAATTTGGACTTGTTTAAGACGAATTAGCATGGATATGCTGACTGGACCCATGTCACTTAATCTGTTCATAAAATTGAAGATCTGATTTTCTGCTTGCATTTCCTTGATACTTTTGATATTATATATCTTTTGTGGTGGATAGCTGAGTTTGGAATTGTTGAGACTAGTCCTACTATTTTCTTCAAAGCCTTTCTTAATTGAGCTGTTAGATTGTTACATATGTTTTGATCTAGGAAGCTCAATATTCTATACAAGGAATAAGAACTTTGTTTAGAATGTATTCTGCATGTTTGTCTGTTATTCTTTTCTTTTGAAGGCTTAATATGACAGTTGTGATTTCTTGCTTGATTCGAAGAGTTATATCCCTGGTCTATTTTTTACTTCCTATCCATATTCCTAAAAATTTAGTAAAACTATTGCAATCGTTCTTAACTACTTTTTGCTGGTTTACTCCAATCTTTACTGAGTTTGATCTTTTGTTATAACTATTTATTGTTATTAATACAGACTTGTTATTATTGATCTGGGAGTCATTAGCTACATAAAACCACTTGGCTCTTTCAAGGATATTTCTCATATCTTCTTTTGATTTGGCAATCCATGTCATGTCATTTATATATGCTATTGTGGCTTGTCAGATGTTCAATTGCATGATTTTATTTTTATTGTGATTGGTTTTTCATTCACAATTTATAAAGTGTCCCAGTTTTGTATCATCCTGGATTTCATATAGCAAGGGGTCATAAAAGATGCACCATAGGAGAGGAGAGATCATTTTCTCTTGGTTTATTCCATCCCCTGCTATTACTTTTTTTGTTATTCCTATATCCATAATTACTTGTAAAGATCTGTTAATAAAAGAATCTAATATAAGTATTCTAAGATTCTCTGGAATTTTGATTCTTTGGAATGCTTTTTGTAACATCTCCAAACTGTATCTTGAAATAGAATCTACAGTTCTTTTTTCTTTTTTCTGGCCTCTTTGCAGATATTGTTTAGCAAGTAGATAGGTTCTGAAGTACTTTTCTCTAGTAGTCCTGCGAAGTTAGAGCCCTTTAGGATATTGTGCTATTTATATATGGTAGACAGTTAATTAGTAATAATTTTGGTAAAATACTTTTATGAGATATCTAGGAGAACTATTGGTCTGTGTTGCTTAGAGTGCCTTGCTATTCTTTTCCCTTTGAGATTAGGTAGAGTAGATTTTCTTTTCATGCTACCAGGGTCATATTGTAGGTTAGGTATATGTTTATTAGTTGACATAGCATTTTTTTTTTATTGTTTTCAGGTTTTTGAGCATCTTGTATTTGATCTTGTTGGGTTTTGCTGCTTTGTTATTTGAAAAATCTTTTAGAGCTTCTTTGAGCTCATTTTCTAAAATGGTGTTTATTATTTTATTGTATCATTCTTCTTTTATTTTGGCTTTAAAAGCATATTGTTTCTTCTATTTTTCATCTAATAAGTAAAAGTTGTTATTTCTTTCTTGAAAGCTTTTTTATAGTACTTTTTGGTTTGATGCAAATTTTCTCTTTGTTTACTGATATGTACTCTCTTTCTAGTTCATCTTAAATACGAATTCTGTCTATTGTAATCTTGTCTCAGAATTTATTTGTCAGGTCCTGTACTATCTTTTTTTGATTCTCTCTGAGATTCTTGCATCTCTCCTGGATTGCTCATTTGATTTCTATATTGATTCTGCTTCTTTCCTTATTGAGACATATTTTTCTAAGGAAGCTGATTGTCTCTTTAAGCTGTTGTATCAGAATGTCTTCTTTTTTTTTTTCTTCAAGAATGCTTGAGAGTACTTGAGTTGATTTGAATGCTAGTGCTATGGGTGCAATATCTTGATTGATTTTTTTGCATTCATTTTATAGTTTTTGTCTCTGAGCTGATCCTTCCAGAGGGTCTAATAAGCTAGACCAGTTGTTGAGAATCTTGGTGATTAAACAGTAACTATAAAGCATAAGTTGTTCTTTTTGACTTTTCTTGTGAAAATTTATTTTGATCTTTTCTTTTGTTGTTCTTTTTTCACAATATAAGTAATTGAAAGTTGAGGTTATTAGGATCTTTTCAAATGTCTTCCATAAGTCTTGGATTAGCTGCTTGTGCTTGTTATCATTGGTATAGTTAAAATATATTGTCTGGATTAGAGTTGAGATATTGCTTTGTTATAATTTTAGATCAACCTTATGTTTGTATTTCTTTTATTGTGATTCTGTTATTTTGAAGATGTTGATTACTTTTTCCCTGTAAGGCTTGAACTTTTCCATACTTATCTGATAGTTTTTGAACATGATGTCTCATGTGATTTAAACAGATAATATGATATGATTACTATTCAAAATTGTGTGAAAGTCCTTATTGTTAAATTGAAGTATATTGTTTGCTATGTCATAGGATCTCCAAATATAGTCAATTCTATTGGAGCTTATATTGTTTTTTTATGTGTAGGTCATCTCTATTGGTTTCCATAGTTGGTGGAGATCAGAGAGGTTTCAACTATCCATGACGTTAAATAGTTTAATTTCGGGATTTTCAGGCTTGGAAAATTTTCATGTATTACTTGTTATTCTACGGTCTGTTCTTGAATTGAGTATTGTATTGAAGTCACCCATTATTATGATCTTATAGTTTTTTTATGAATAGGTCTGTAATAGGTTTTGAGATCTTTTTCTATAATTCACAGCTTTTTTTTTTGTCGCTGGACAAATATACTTGAGCAATTTATGTTTTGTGGCCTTTGTTTAAAAGGTGGATTGCTATAAGGTAACCTTCAATTTTGTCTATTGATGCTATATATCTTTTGATATTTTTATGGATCAGTAATAGAACTTCTGTACTTCTGGAATTGTTTGGCTTAGCACTTGAAATACTTTTATAGTCTTCTTGATTTAGGAAGATGAAGTGTTAGTTTCCTTTAGAAAGTTTTGTTTCATATAGATCCAAGATATTGATTTTTCTTTCTAACATTTCCATTATTAGGTTGGTTTAATCTGAATTATGAGTGATTCCTCTAATGTTATATGTTACTATTGTTATTTGTGGTGTTTGGATATCATTGTTGTTGGTTGTGGAAGTTGATATAATTTTTTTTTTTTAGTTTTTTAGAAATAGTGTTTTTTGATAGGATGGAAATTTTTTTATTTGTGAGGTACTGTCAGTATTAATGTTTGTTACTGAAGAGGAAAGAGATTAGAAGTCCCATTTTTATGTAATTTAATTATAAAAAAAATGTGATAAATTTTTGAAATCAGGTAGATTTGAACCTTAGATTTTTACCTAATGATTTATAAAGCTTTATCACTAAGCTATAGACTTATATATCTATTAAAAATAATTATTTAAAATAATAATAATAATATAATTTATAAATTAGTTATAAATAAAAATAATTTTATAATATTTATATATTTAAATTTAAATTGGTATTTGATTTCAATAAGTTTTTACTAAGTTATAAATATTAAGAAAAATTCCAAATAATTTTGAATACTCTTATATATGAATTATAATATAATCTATTATTATTTTTAATACTATTTTAAATATCATATGAGTCTATACAAGTCTGTTTAATTTCAATTTTTGAAAATATAGTCTAAAAAATTCCTGTTCACCTTCAAAAATAATTGCTTATATAATAAAAAATCTATAATAATTTTTATTTATTTATATATATATACTATATATCTTTTTTAAAAATTTTTAATACTATTCTTATATTAATACTTAATATTATTTTTTTTAAAAAAATATATCCAAATTTATAAATATTAATCTATATTTAAAATATATTTACAATCAAGTAATTAATTAAAATAATTATTGTTAAAGCTATTGTCTTACAAATTTTTCAAAATTAAAAAAAATTTTATTAAAAAAAAATAATTAATTAATTAATAAACAATATTATATTATATATTATATTAAATAAATTAAAATATTTATTAAATAAATTTTCTATTAAATAATAACTAGATAATGAATAAATATAATTACGTAATTATTATTAAAATATAATTTTATATTATTAACTGCAATAATTAGTACGTAACTTTTTAGATCATGGTAAAAGCCGAATTTAGCCTAATTGGCCAATCTATAATATAAATCTGATTAAGATTAGATTAATCAAGGATTCAATAATTTTAAATTAAAAAATCTCTTTCCCAATTTTTTTCAAAATATTGAGTTTTTCATCTTTTTTTTTTAATTATTAAAAGATGGCACAAGAACTTCGTTTTGATGGACGTACTGTCATTATTACGGGTGCTGGTGGCGGTTAGTTTAAATAAATCTATTCATTGTTTAGGGTGTTGATATTTGCAAAAGCTTACTCCTAATATTATTAGGACTTGGACGTGTTTACGCACTTGCGTTTGCTTCTCGAGGTGCAAATGTTGTAGTTAATGACCTTGGAGTGTCTCGTGCGGGCGATGGTTCCTCTTCTTCTGCCGCCGATAAAGTAGTAGATGAAATTATTAAAGCCGGTGGTAAAGCGGTATCCAACTATAACTCCGTTGAAGATGGTGACAAAATAGTCGAAACTGCTATTAAGGCATTTGGTCGGGTTGACATCATAATCAATAATGCTGGGTAATTATTATGTGACCTACTTTTGAGCAAATATTTTGACACCTATTAATCATACTTCTTTTTATAGTATTCTACGAGACAAATCTTTTGCGAGGATTACAGACCAAGATTGGGATCTTATTCAAAACGTCCATGTTCGTGGTTCATATAAAGTTACAAAGGCTGCTTGGGACCTGTTTCGAAAACAGAAATTTGGTCGAATCATTAATACGGCTTCTGCAGCCGGTATATATGGTAACTTCGGTCAATCCAATTATTCTGCAGGTATTTATATGTGATTATGTTTTAAAGAAATGGTTAATTGGTAGTTTGAATATGATTAAACAAATTTCTAAATTTATAGCCAAGCTTGCGCTGGTAAGTTTCACGGAAACGCTTGCAAAAGAAGGCGCCAAGGATAATATTCACGCAAATGTAATTGCTCCAATTGCTGTATCACGTATGACAGAAACTGTCATGCCTGCAGATGTCCTCGCATCACTTAAGCCCGATTATATTCCGCCTCTTGTTCTCTACCTGTGTCATGAATCTACAGAAGAGAATGGTAGTTTATTTGAACTTGGTGGCGGTTTCATAGCTAAATTACGATGGGAAAGGTCAAAAGGAGCAGTTTTTAAGGCAGATGATACCTTCTTACCGGGTACTGTCGGTGAAAAGTGGGCTGAAATCACAAATTTTTCTAACCCAGATTATCCAAAGTCTCCTGCTGATACAGACTTTCTAAGTTTGCTTGAAAAAGCAAAATCTTTACCGGCTAACCCTAAATCAGAGGATCTCAAATTTGATGGCAGAGTTGTCATTGTAACGGGTGCTGGTGGTGGTCTTGGTAGAGCATACGCTCTATTATTTGGTCGATTAGGAGCCTCGGTAGTTGTAAATGATCTTGGGGTCAGTACTCACGGTCAAGGTGTATCTGCGAGTGCCGCTGACAAAGTTGTTGAGGAAATCCGTCAAGCTGGTGGTAAAGCTGTAGCAAACCATGATTCTGTTGAAGATGGTGAAAAAGTAGTTGAAACAGCTATAAAAGCCTTTGGTCGCGTTGATATCATTATAAATAACGCCGGGATATTAAGGGATAAATCATTTGCAAGAATGTCAGACCAAGACTGGGATTTAGTACAAAGAGTTCACCTGCGCGGGACATACAAAGTAACAAAGGCAGCTTGGCCTTATTTCACAAAACAAAAGTATGGTCGTATAATAAATACTTGTTCTTCCGTCGGTCTTTATGGAAATTTTGGTCAGGCAAATTACAGCACAGGTAATTTGTTTTCTTAAATTAATTTTTAGTTACATTCACGTTCATATTTAATAATATTTGGTTAAACTATAGCCAAACTTGGTATCCTCGGGTTCAGCAATACTCTCGCTTTGGAAGGTCGTAAAAACAACATTCTTGTGAACACCATCGCACCTAATGCCGGTACCCGGATGACCGCTACAATTTGGCCGCCGGAAATGGTAGAGGCTTTCAAACCTGATTACGTGGCACCTTTTGTTGCATTCCTCGCCCATGAAGCGTGTCCTTCTACTGGAAATGTATTTGAAGTAGGCGGTTGTTGGGTTGCTCAAGTTCGATGGCAACGATCTGGTGGTGCTGGCTTTCCTACATCTAAGCCGTTATTCCCAGAAGACATTAAATCGAAATGGGATATTATCACAAACTTTGATGACGGTCGTGCTACGCATCCTAAAACCTCATCGGAAGCTCTTCAGCAATTCTTTGAAAACTTTTCAAACACTCAATTAGCTGAATCTAAAACTTCTAAAGAGGCAACAAAATCAAGTAAAATTGATGTAGAGTCCGCAAAGAAAAAGCAATTCGATTCGCATGAATTTTCATATACGGAGCGAGATGTCATTCTTTATGCTTTAGGTGTTGGCGCAACACGTAATGACTTACAATGGGTCTACGAGAACAGTGATAACTTCTCAGTTTTACCAACCTTTGGTGTTACTCCGTCTGTTATGGTTTCGACTTCATTCCCTCTCTCATCTGTATTAGGTGATTTCAATCCAGTATGTATCATAATTCATTCTACTTCTAAAAAATTTTTGAGAGGAAAATAATTTTAATACATTATAATTACATTGAACAGATGATGCTTTTGCACGGTGAACAATATTTGGAACTTAAAAAACCTATTCCCACTTCTGGAAAATTTATTTCGTATCCACGAATCGTCGACATTCTTGACAAAGGTAAAGCCGTAGCTATAACTCTTGGCATAACCACTAAGGATGAGAAAGGTGAAGTCTTATTTGAAAATGAATCGACCTACTTCATTCGTGGGATTGGTGGTTTTGGTGGAAAGAAATCCGGTGACAATCGAGGCGCTGCTACGGCGTCTAATGTGCCACCGAAAAGAGCCCCTGACGCTGTCGTTCAAGAAAAAACTTTCGAAAGTCAGGCTGCATTATATCGCCTTAGCGGAGATTATAATCCGCTGCACATTGATCCTAACATGTCTTCAATGGGAGGGTTTAAAGTTCCAATTCTTCATGGAATGTGTACTCTTGGCATTTCAGGAAAACATGTTCTTGAGAAATTTGGTAAAAAAGACTCGAATAGTTTTAAAAGTATTAAAGTTCGCCTTGTCTCACCTGTATATCCTGGTGAAACACTCGAAACTCAAATGTGGAAGGTAGGTTTTTTGATACTTAATTTGAGTCTTGTCTATAATTGTTAATGAATTTTTCTTAATGTACATATAGGAAGGAAATAAAATTATTTTTCAAACACGCATTGTCGAACGTGATGTTATATGCATTAGTTCGGCAGCAGTTGAATTAAAAGGCCCTGGTTCCGAGAGCAGTTCTGAAACCACACCAGTATCTAGTGGAAAAAGTGGAAGTCTTAGTGTTGCTGGATTCCAAGCTTCAACAGTATTTGAACAACTTAAAGCTAAATTGGATTCAGCTTCACCAGCAGAACGCCAAGCACAAGTTAAGAAGGTTTGTATATAACTTGTTTATTGTAATTCGTTATTGTCAAGCGTTGCATTAAGATATGAATTTAAAAATTTTAGGTGAAAGGATCTTTCCAGATAGATATCACGGCTGAAGGAAAAAAACAATCATGGTATATTGACTTTAAGACAGGTGATGGCGCTATCGGTGTTGGGGCCTCCTCCAAAAAGACAGATGTTATCATAGGCGTTAGCGATTCAGATTTCCTAGAATTAGCAAATGGTAAATTAAATGCACAGAAAGCTTTCATGGCTGGTAAACTCAAGGTATGCAGTTGGTATTTGACGTTATTTTTTTTAAAGCCTTATAGTTAATACATTTTTATTTTATTTATTTTATTTACAGATTAAAGGAAACATGATGCTTGCCACTAAACTTGGTGATGTACTAGCGGGAGGAAAGACAAAATCCAAGTTGTAAAATTATTTAAATGAGCAGAAATCCGAAATATTTTGATTAGTTTTAAATGCATGTTACTCATTGCAATTGTAATTCGAATTTGATTAAAGATTAATAATGCAAATTGTGTATATTATAATATTGAAAATAAAAATATTCGGAAAAATATAGAAATCCAATTTCATTCCAAGATACAATGATTTAAGATATTCGAACGTATTCTGGTGGTGATAATAGTCCATTTGAGAATAACGAGACTGCGAGAACAACACTGAAGGCTGCTGAGACATTTGCAAATATGAAGCTAACATCATATTTGACTCCATAGTAAAATCGATCTGATGTAGTATAGAGATGAGCAATTAGAAGGATCGCGGCAAACTGAAGAAAAGCTGTTAAACAGAAGATCGTAAAATAGTTAATATACTTTATGCATGCCTATAATTACATGTCATTTAAAATAAACATGACTTATACCATGTATTAAAAACAACGCAGTTATCCCTTTCCATGCTCGTTCCCGTTTCACTCGACCACCTAACAATGCACTGATTAAACATAACCATGCTAATCCACCAACAATTGCAGCGATAATCATTGAGGCAGCAGCTGCCTCCCATTCCTCGCAGAAATTTTTTTCTTCACAATCATTGTTTTCTGAAGACGGAAAAACTTGGCACGTATTGTATAAAGTTGAGCATTTCTTTATCACCCATGCCAATAAATAAGGATCTTTAGATGAATGTCGATATCATTTGAATAATCGTAATGTATGCATACCCTAAATAGACCATAATTTGTCGACAATCGAAGTGGTCTTGCAGTAAATAATAGCCTATTATCCGAGAAAAGGTTATTGATGTAGCGGAAGACAAATTTCGAAAGAAACGAATCAATGTTTAACCAACCAATTTGGTAACAAAATAGCCAGCAAATTAAAGAAATATGAAATCGTGAAAAGGATAGAAGTCAAAGAGTATGTTATTAAGGTAGGCATTTTTGAAAAAGTAGACGGGCAAGAGATTGTTTTTTTCATATAATCACAAAATTGGTAAAATATTATTGCGCCTTTGTTGCACAATGACTTAATTTCCGCTGACTTGTAAGTTGGTAATAAAAAAATTTTACTTTTTTTTAAAATGCACAGTGGTGTTCATGAATCATATAAATATATTCTTTTTTTTCTTGTAGGTAAACATCATTTTTTTATTTGATTTGTATATAACAAGATATACATTGTAAAAGAAACAGCATCTTTCATATGTTGATACAATGAGTTAAATGTTAACTTGCTTATAGTAACCATATGACAAATATTAAAAAAAAAAATTTAAGACAATATATTACCAAGTAGTTATAAATACCTACTCAGTATTAGAAAAAATAGAATTAGAAGATAAAGATGTTAAACTATAAATATATTTGAAATAATTATATTCAGATTAGATAATAATAACAATAAAAGATAGATCAATAATAATATTTTCTTGTAGACTATTAATGAATATAATTTTGACTTGTAAGATACTATTGATCTTTGGTTTTAAAGAATTGAATGGATTAAAAGATTTGATATAGTTTTATTTGATTCTGATAAAAGATAAGATATTAGCTATAAAGCAATGTAATTTCCAAATTAAATTATATAATTGGATTAATAATTTTGTTGTCTTAATTTAATTAGCAATGATTAATATAGAAAAGATTTTGTTTATTATTTTATATAACAATTCAATAACTTTTCATATATGTGAAATTGGTTTGTAATTATTGTTTGAATAAAGAATTTAATTAATAATCTTGATAATTTGATCAGCTACTTGAAAAACCTTAGAGTATTTGAAAATATATTAGATATTTTTAGTATAAAACTCATATTTTAAATAAATAATATATAAATATTGATTAAAATAAAGTTGATTAAGTATATAATAAGTAGAAAAAGTTTTTAAGAACAGTTTGATTTTAAATATAACTAAAATGCTATATTTGTTATTATAAAGTTTTTTAATATTTTTATTGAATTGATTAATAATTTTAAATCATATAAAGTAAAGTTTCAAATCAAATACTTAAGTGCTACTGACTTGATACTGACTTATAATAAATTTAATATATGAATTATAACCTATTATATTAAATTTATAATAAATTCAATATTAATTTAATATTAAAATAATACTATTAGAAATATTTTAGAGGTTTTTAAAAAACTTTGAAAATTTTTATATTAAAATAATTGAAAAATCTTCAAAATAAATCTAAAATAAAATATTTTAATTGGCTTCAAATATTTTATAAAAAATTAAATTAATTTATTCTTTTAGAGTATTTAATAAAAAATATATAAAACAAAATTTTATTATAAATTATTTAAAACAAAAAATATTTGGAGTTTCTTAAAAATTCAGAATCATTAAATTAAAAATTATTATTTATTTAAAAATTTTGAATTTTTATAATATTCCAAAGGTTTTTTGTTCTAAATAAATTACAATAAAATTTTGTTTTATATATTTTTTATTAAGTATTTGAAAAAAATAAATTAATTCAATTTTTTATAAATTCTTGAAATAATTTTGAATATATTTTTTTTAAAAAGGCTAAATATATTATATATACAATTTTTATTAATTATTTATGATTACAATCAATATATAAACAGTTAGTTAACTGATACTATCTATTCTTATATCCAATATACCAACTTATATCTTATGGATAAGCCTATATATTAGATTAACAATCCAATTTTTTGTTAATATTTTTGTAATAACTTAAGTAAGCTCTTTTTTAATTTTATATCTAAAGTATTATTTTAAATATTTTTAAAGTCTTATTATTTTTAAATTATATATAATACTTTAAAATACTTTAAAAATTATTATTAACTACTTTTATAATACTTTGAACTTTATAATATTTAAAGTTTTTTAAGATTTTATTATTTTATATAATACTTTAAAATTCTGGAACTCTTCTTATTAGTAAAGATGGGTTCCTAAATTAAAAGTGAGAATATAATTCAAAAGTAGTTTACTATTAAAAAGTTTTTTTTTAAATATAAAATCAAAAAAAAACTACCTACTGTTATTACTACTGGCAAATTTGTCACTACTCCGGAATTAAATTTGCCATTGACTTGATACTAGAGGTCATCTTGCTTACAATACCAAAGATACTTGTTGGCATAACAATTCTTTAATTTTCTTTCTTCTCTCTTGTTCCTATGACTCAATTCTTTATCAATAGACTTGATATTGGTTACTACCAAATTCTTTAGGCAATAACATCAGGAAATTTTTTAGCAAAGATCTCTGAAGATCTTCAGGTGTAGACCTCCATCATTATTAAAAGACTTCGAAACAAAGATTATTATATTAAACTCTGAAGATCTTTGATTTATTTTAATAATAATAAAATATATTTATATTCACATATTATAATCTATTA
>CAJVPV010000831.1:0-18671 GCA_910591835.1 Acaulospora morrowiae | reverse complement strand
GTTTCTTTCACGATGTATACCTTGTCATATACAAATAAAATAAAGAAATGATGTTTACCTACTTAAAAAAAAAAAAAAATATATATATAATCTTATAGATTAAAACTTTTCTTATAATAAGATTTTTGTTGATTTGATTATTTTACTTGTGATATTTTTGTTAATTATTTATATTATTGTTAATATTATATTTGTTTGATTGATTATTACAGGTTATATTATGTATATTGATTTCTATAGCTTAATTGTACAGTAGGTATCAAAAATATTTAAAATTTTAATAAAAAAAAACTCTTTCCCGTAAATCATCAAATTTTTAAAAATTATCTTTTTTGGTAATTTTAAGAACACTTGTCAAAAATCATTTTTACTCCCAAAAACACAAAAGAACCTCAAACAATAGAGAACTATAACCAAAATACAGCTACCCAGAAAGGTGAATCTACTCTGTGAATCATATTACTAACAATTTTTGTTAGGCACACTTTCTCTTTTCAATAGACAAAATTACATCAGAGAAAAGAAAAACACAAGCATTACAATTCACAGTAAGCTCAAAGAAAAGTCAGCATTAACTCTTCTAGCTTCTAGCCAGTCGTGTACAAAATTCTGCCCCTTTTTAGACACTAGAAGGATTTTTTCTAGCCAGATTTCACTTGATAAATCAGGCAATCTCGACACCAAACAAAAAACAAGGGATACCAGACTTTTCTTAGGAAATCCAAATCAAAGGATCCAAATAAACAAACAACAATACATTAGTCAATATCAATAATCTATAGTTACATGATAAAAATTTTAATTGGAGGAAAAAAACCAGAATCAGCTTACCCTAGCAAGTAATCGACACATTAGAAAACATATAAAACAAATCAAATAACTTAAGTAAACAAGATCTACATGTCAACCAAAACCAAAATAAGTTTAAGTAAACAATATCAACACGTCAATAATATAAATATGATAGCAAAACAAACACGTATTATAGCTGACATGTCAACAAAACTGACATGTCGATATCACAATCATATTTTCATAAACGCAAACAATAACAACAACAAACACATTACTGCAAGAGCACATTAACAGTAAACATATCAATAATTTATTTCATTCAATTAACTATGACCAATCAAAATCCCAAACCAAGCCCAACTATCAATAATGATTCCTACTTTTCACTACCCACAACATCCCATACAAACAACAATAACAATACTATTCTTCTAGACATTATTCTTATAGACAGAACTTGTTGCTATGTATCTATAATATATCAAAATGAAAACAAATAAGCCATTCTTACAAAACCATCCAGAATGATAGCAACTCTCTTATTCAATAACTACTCCACTAAGTGGCTCATCCCTACTACCAATATCTCTAAACCTGATTCTACAAACTTAAGTGTGTTCCAAATCGAATTTGTAATCTCTGAAAATCAAAAAAAACTTCTGGCACAAGTTTCAGTCCTTACAGAAAAGCCTTTCCAACTTCTCAATGAATTCCTAAACTTTCACAACTCATTCCAAAAGATCTTTGCAAGTAAAAGTCAACAGAGAAATGAAGTCTTTTAGAAAGTAATGATCAAAGGATGGAATTATTCAAAACACGTGCTATGGAATATAATTAAAATCAACAGAAACATAAAGAAAAAGGGAAACATATTTACTCTTACAATATCATATCAATTAGGAAAAGAAAACCAGCCACCATCTTCACAAACTTCTTCCTTTAACAAAACTGTTTTATCAGCAGAGTTACATAACAGAACTCCAAGTCAGACAAATATCAATATAACTACCAATCAAATATCTTAACCAATCATAAAAATCAGTCAATCAGAACTTAGACACTACTCAATAAATTGTCAATCAAATCTATCAAACTTGCCAACCAATTAGCTACAGCCAATTGTACAGGATCTATACAAGGAGGATCAGTCGACATTTATTGACTTAGACTTCCCTATACCAGAAGACATAAATATAGGCAACATTGTAAGCACTTACACTTATTAAGAAATTGAAAAAGAAAACATCCCCAGTGCAAATTCTGAGAATTCCAATAGTTACCAAAGAAAACAAAAGACTTTTGACAACTATTTCTCAGATATCTCAACCATTTCTCACTCAACTGATCTTTCTAATCAACATAATAATCCTATTCTCAATACCTTACGCTTCTCTTTACCCATACTTCCCAACCCTTGACTTTTAAAATAGCAACGAAAACCAGAGAACCCACCAAGCGAAAACTCTAACAAGAAAAAGCTTGAAACAGTATACAAAAGACTCTGGTCATATGAGGAGAACCTAATAATAAAATACTTAGGAATAAATGATTATGATATATCGATCAATACCAATCTTGAAGAAAATAATCAATATATCCCTGACAAACTCATTACAGAACACCATCATATTATTAGTTAGGCATTCAAATTTAATACTATTAGAGATAATTCAGCAGAACTAATTAATCTCCTACTAGATATTAATCAACAACCAAAAACAAAGTTAGACAAAAGCCCCATCTAGCCATTTTTATTAAAATAGAAGTGAGAAATAGAGGATTTTTCAACTTTAGCAAAACCAGCGAACTCAAAGAAGATTATCAGAAAGAATATGAAAAACTGGATGGTTGGTTTCAGAGAATTTATAAAATGAAATACAAAGTTACTAAACTCAATAGAGAAGTCTGCTCCAAGATCAAGCTTCTTTTAAGTTCCAGCCTTTTTATTGCATATTTGAGATACATCAATATTTTCAATCTCAATCCACATCTCTTAACACAAATCATGGAGTATGGTTGTAACCTTTTCTGCTGTTCTAAAGAAAACAACAAACTAGATTATCATGATCTACTTCAAAGAAGCAAGAAAATGTTTCAGAACAATTTTCCAGAACTCCCCTCATCACTTGACCTAATCCCTGCACAAATAAAAGTTAAAATCATTCACCGGATTCTCATCCTTGATAGAAGCACCACAGCAAACATTGCAGGCTTTTTTCACTCCTTCTATAGGTTTGATCTCCTGCCAAATTCATATTTCATCTTACTTCCAGACCTCCCCAACTATCCTCAAGACCTATCCAAAGAAGTAGCACACCTATTTTCAGTCAGAAGAAGGAAAGACCTATGAAACTTGAAAAACATAATTAGGGAACTTAAGAGATTCTTTATTGTTCCTCCCAAAGTCTCCTTATCTTACTTTAATCTCCTACCTCCCAAGAGCCCTCTTTCCCCTTCTTTTGATTTGCTGGATCCAGAGTTTGCCTCCGCTTTTTTGCTCTACACTAGCGAGACTGACACCAAAGAAATTGTTAAAAAACTAAGAACAAAATATTTCTTTAAATGTCTTCCCATCAACTTCTTTAAATCCAAAAGACTTTTTCCATCATGGCCATCTACTATCAACAAATATCGGTCCAAACTAGAAATTGAAATTCCTATCACAAATTCCTACAATACTTAATTTCTAATCAGAAACCTGAGATCAGAATATCAATTCTCACTTCCATTAGGATCCCTATGAATATCTCCTGAAATTGCCCAAACTAACAAACTAAGACTTTTGCAGAAACTAGAAGACATCAATACAGATCTCAACATTGGTCAACTATCCCGCAATGACAAACAATTGAAGGAAAAAATTGGAATTTTTCATAGTCACTATGAGTTTTCAAGAATTCCTGAAAAATGGTTTATCAATTCACAAGTCCTACTGCCAGAAGATCTCAACAAAATCAACAAAATTCTATCAAACAACAATTTGATGATACTCAAATTTCTTCTTATCAACAATAACACTTTTCCAATAACAATCTGTCAACTTCATTAAACATTTTTTTTCAGCAGACTTCCAGAATCCCTAGTCATTAAAGAGATGCTCCCTGAACCAGAGTTTGATCTCATGTCATTTCTATAATAACAAATATGAGTAACAATTTTAACACAAATTACAATCAAACACTTTCAAATCAACTCAATCAAAATGGCACATCTTTAACTAACCCCAATATTATCAATAACATCAAAAACCTAATCACCCTTACAACCATTAATACCAGAGGTCTCAATGATCCAATCAAACTCAAAACCTTAATCAATACAACAGATTTATTCTAGTATGTACCGAAACTAAACTCGAAAAAGATAACCACCACCCAAACAACATCAATGGAAGATCAATCATTTATGGCCACTCAAACATCGCAAAAAGTGATACCATGCTAATTATCAGCAAAGACCTCTTACCATATATGTTTAAAATATATGATGTATCTGAGTACTGCTCATCAATTATCTTGAAATTTAAAGAAAAAGTAAACATACTCTTGACAGTAGTTTATCTTTCATATAAAAGAAAGGAAAAAGATTCAGTCCTAAAGCAAGTATACCTAACTACCAAATTAGCTACACATCACAAACTCTATCATATAATTCTAGGAGATTTCAAAACTTATCCAAAAAACAGTTCATCTATTGGAGCTAAAACTACTCTATACAAACAATTAATCTATAAACACCTTATTAACTACATTGACATTGGGTAGCAGTATAATAGTGAAGCTTATACACACTTTACTGTCACTAGTGTCTCACATATAAATCAAACCTAAGTTTCAAGAAATCTTGTCTCCAAAGTAATATGGTATGAGGTACAAGGAATTGACACCATCCCAACAGATTATTGAGCTATCTCAATAAAGCTCAATTATTTTGAATTTAAACATATCAAACCTACCTTTAAATTTGATCTCAACAACACTTCAAAAGAAGATATTCAAGATTTCACCAAAAAGTTAGACCATTGGATCAGCCTGTTGACTTCACCCGATTGAAATAGCTTTTATAACATCTGCTCCAATATTCTTAACAAACATATCAAAAAATCTAAAGTTAACTATACACGAAAAGATTATCATATCAATGCAGAGAAAAAATTAAAAAAACAAATAAAAAAATCAATAAAGTTATAATTCTATTCAAGAACAGACACTCATCCCTATCCTTTCAAGATCAGGAATTATCAGCTCTTTATGAAACCTCCAACCACAGTCCTAACATTTCGATCAAAGGCCTTCAGAAACTAAAAAAACTCTTAATCAAGAAAGCCTTACTCCAAGCCCAGTAAGAATCAATCAAGGAATTTTATCTAAATTTAAAGAACATGGTAAAAATTTTTATAGCAAACCTAAGAGCTATATCAAAAAAGCACTTGGTACAATTAAACCAAAAATAGACTTTCTTAAGTTATATAACTTCAATAATCAACTAGTAAATGATCCTGATCTTATTCAAGAAACTATTAACAAGTACTTCAAGAACATTCTTAGACCTCAAAACTTCAATCTTGCAGATTTTCCAGACTGGGAAGAAATCTATTCCCTCAAAACAATCAATCAAGAAATCTATAAAGATCTTCTAGACCCTTTCGATTCTCCAATTATCAAAGAAGCCATTTACAAACTACTCAAAACAAGGTCCTTGGCAAATCAGGAATTAGCTACAACATTATCAAACTTATGGAAGATAAAGCTATCATCCATATGACCACTATTTTTAATCATATACTGTATTCTTCTTGTATTCCCAAACAATGGAAACAAATCATCATTACTTTAATCCCAAAGAAAGTGGTTTGGAGTCACAAATTGTCAAACATTAGACTATACATATTGCTAAAATTAATAGATCCTTGATGCAATTGATGCAATTATTTGACACAATTAATTGAGTCACTATTAAAACATATAAATAATTGAGTCATGATACAATTATTTTTAAGGATTTTGGAAATTGAGTCAACAGCAAAATAATTTACACCACATGTATACACCAGACCCATATCTCTTGTTGACTCCACTAGAAAAGTATTTACTGGATTGGTCAACAAAAATTAATCAAAATTCTTAAAGAAAATAACATCCTATCTGAATTCAACTATGCTAACCTTCCTGAACAAAATACTATAGAGCCACTAGCAATTGTTAACTCAATTCTTCAAGCAGCAAATACCAACAACAAAGAGTTCTGGTTTGCATCTCTTGACATAGCCAAAGCATTTGATCTAGCCCCCATCCTAGTGATCCAAAAATCTCTGGAAAGAATCCACTGTCCTAGACAAGTTATCAATATTCTCATTAATATTTTAACCAACAGAGAGGTTTTTATCAATTCACCATTTGGTCCAACCAATTTATTCGTTGTCAATAATGAAGTAGAACAAGGCAAAATGCTGTTTCCAATTACATAGGTTATTTTCTATAATCCACTAGTCACCAAACTATCTTAACACTGTCCAGTTCAGAGCTATTACACTTCCAATACTCTAGTATATATGGATGATCTCGCTTTCATTGCAGACTTCAAACAGAAGTTGGAAAAGCTTCTCACAATAGCCAATCAGCTTTTCACAATAAATAGCATCATGTGCAACAAGGATAAAACCAAGATCATCAACAATATCAAAGTCAAACACAACTCTCCAAATTTTATCAGATTTGACAATTACCAGATTCAAATTCTTAAACCATATGAAAGTATCAAATACTTCAGAACTTTAATCTCATCAAGAAACCTGCACAGATCCAACAAAAAAGCATTCATTCAAACAGCATCACAAATTATTGAGGAACTTTCTAAGTGCAAATGGCAAGGAGAAATTAAGCAACAAATCAATGAATGGGTTGTCATAAGAAAATTTGAATACTTCTTACTTTCTTCTTTTCTCAATAAGTCAACTCTCAAACTTCTACAAATGAAAATCAACAAACTGATCAAGTCAGTTTACAGAATCTTTTCCAAGTGCTCTAACACAATCCTAACAAGCCATGGTGGCCTCAATCTGACAGTATTAGAAGAAAGGCAAAAGACCACACTAATAGGTAACCTAATTTCTAAACTTTCTATTTTCATCATTAGAAAATACAGCCACAAGAAATTCAATCCATCCAAACAAAAGAAGCAATTTGGTTCTGCCTTATTTGCAATTCAGAGAAGTTCAATCAAGACAGCTGGATCCTTTATACAGCAAAATCGGTCAAAAATCTTAAAATTCAAATCTGTCCTACAGAATGTCTATTTCATCTTAACAATGCTGAAAACTCGATTGGTCTTTTGTTCTTTATTCTTCAACCCCAACTCAAAAAGATAGCAATTAGCATGACAAATGCTCTCAACATAAAATTCATTAATCACCTATTAAAATTCCAAAGCTCTATCAAACTCACATGGCCACAACTTGCCACTCATACAGGCATAGTCCATTCTGGTCCAGAGCCTAACTAGTTCAAAACATTTACAAATATCAGAAATCTAAGAGGATCTCATGGTCCAATATCAAATCCCAAATCAACATTTTGGCTTATTTATAATACCAACACAATAGCAAAAACTCACAAAAGATATCGAACAATACAAAAAAATACTCTACTTAAGGAAAAGCACTTTACAATAAATTCCAACAACATCTTGATTAGATGTTCAGGCTGTTCGGCTGGTTTACCCTTTCAAGGATTCTGTTGACTAGAGTTTACAAGTACAGTGGCCTTAACATTATGGGTTCAAACTAATTCATTTAGTGATCAAAGATACCGTCTATTTAGTATGATAGATGAAATCTCTATCTCACCACAGAACAATAAACTTATTCTACAAGAAGTCAACATTTCCACCACTCCCCTTTTACAGACTCTTTCACAAGAACTTAACTTACAGCAGCATACTTATATACAGCTTTACAAAAATAATCTAATTATAAACAATACCAAAGTTGAACTACTAAATCCTTGCTTATCACCAGGCAACATTTTACTTATAATATTCAACACCGTCCAATGGAATCAACAGTGCAACATTATGAAATTAGAAGTAACAAAAAAATTCTTCAACCAATTCCTGAATACTCTAGAAGAATAGTAAAGATTAACTTCTCAACACTAATCCAAAGAATAATTTATCAAATATAACAAAAATCAATACAGATAATATATACCAAGCCTAAATCCAAACCACCATCAACCAGATCCTTTCAGTGGAACAATCCTCTATCACACTTTTCAGAAAACCTATTAATCAATAACATATGCCTCAGCAATAGTGTTAGGTAGTGCAAAAAAAAATTTAATATTATCAGAAACTATATAATATGTGAAAGTTCTTCTGTCACTCAAACTTTTGAATGGAAGCATACTTCACATGGTTTAAAAGTTATCATCAAATTCAACAAGGATATCAAAAAACTGCATAACAACAGCTACAGCAATATAATTATATTCAGAATCAAACTACTCTCAGGCACTCTGCCCATTCGCAAAACCTTTTACTAGCTGTATCCTGATCAATACCCAGATGCTTGGTGTCCAAGATATGAACTTCGTACTGAAGATATCCATTATATTTTTAAATGCTCTGAGACCTCCATTGAAGCTGACCAAATAATTAAAAACATCAACCAAATTCTCCATCCAAACAGCAATCAAACACCAATTTCAAATATATGGCAAGTAGCCAAACTATTTTGCAGCTTTACAGATAAAATCTTTTCCTTAACAGACTTCTCCAATTGGGTCGAGGCAGCTAATAAAGCCATAACCCAGTTATATAATCTTATTTGAAAACCACACTGTTCCACAGCCAACACATTATTATTTACCGGAATTAAATAGAACTTCAACAAATCTTTCTTACCATCTTGCTCTTCTAAACCATCCAATAACCATAACTCTCAAGCCAAAATCCAACCAACCATTACTTCTCCTGAAAAAATTACATAGTTGCTAATATGTTTATCCAATGTAAATATAATTATCCTAAATGTATTTCGAAATTAATATCATTATTACCCGACATCTCTTCCCTTAATACTGAGTATGTATTCATAGCTGCTTGGTTTCATTTGACAAGATATATTGTTTTAAATTTTCTTTTCAATATTAGTCAAATAGTTACTGTAAACAAGCTAGCATTTAACTCATTGTACTCACATATAAGAGATGTTGTTTTTTTCATGATGTATATCTTGACATACATGTATATAAACCAAATAAAGAAATGATGTTTACCTACAAAAAAAAAAAACAAAAAAAAATATTCAGAATTTTGATCTAGCACATTTAAAGTTATGTTACGCATTATTTTATAAAACAACAACCTATATAACATAAATTTTAATTAAATAAGAATATGTTTATATGACTTGTATTTAAAAAAAATTGACATAAATGTTATTTTTATCGAAGCTCGAAACACAAAAATAGTCATAAGTCAGCTTTGAACAGATAATATCTAAAAACCTGCAGAAATAATTCGTATAATAGGTTACCCAAAGTCCACAGTATATGATATAATCAATTGAATTAAAAAAAGATCTTTCATTACATCACTTCCTATACTTGAAAGATCTCCAATTCTTGCATCTCCACAACTTTGTCACCTTGGTCAGATCATATAGACCAATAAAGCTGCTACTACAACTGAAATAGTTAAAAGACTTGTTCTCAAAAATCCCCATCTGAAGGTTTCTGTTGTATTATTCAACATATATTAAAACAAGCTCTTTAGTTTGTCATTTGTTGTCTAGTTATTATTTCTCTTTTCCAGTCTCACCACTAAGAATGGGTTTCTAAACTATTTAGTATATAAAATTTCGCAGATCAATTATGTCCCTTTTGAAGGGACATAATTATTTATTCATTACTTTAATAGGGACATAATTCAAAAAACATTTGGATCAAATGTCCTAATTTGCAAAAAACCTTTGTAGATAGTTTTTTTTTGACCTTATATTTAAAAAAAAACTTTTTTAATAGTGAGGGACATTTGAATTATGTCCTCGCCTTTAATTTAGGAACCCATCTTTACTCACCACATTGCTACTTATCTTGAATAGGCTCAAGATTATATTGGCATCACACAATTTTTTCTGAAACGATCTTTCAGATGTTTAGAAATACACAGTTAGTAAGATACCGTTATAGGGAGTCGCGACCACACCAAAGTATAGTAAAACATTTCTACAAATTTCATACTTGGGATGCATTTTTGACACAAGGCCCGATCGTGCTAGTTTTATTTACAGAAAATTTTAATTCTACTAAATATCAAGAAATTCTTGAAACTTATTTTTTTCCTCAATTTTCTAGGTTAGCTCGCCGCAGGTTTTATTTTCAACATGATAATTCTCCTGTTCATAATTCAAAAAAAAACGTGTTGTCTCCTCAAAGAACAAGACATCTGAATTCTCGATTGGCCTGCCTATTCATTTGACCTAAACCCAATCAAGAATTTATGGGCAATACTTAAGGGCAAGGTTGAAAAAGAATCAAACTTATGTCTAATAAAAAAAAATCTTTCGGATAATATTTTTCAGAAAATTATTCATCAGGCATGGGACGAATTAGATAAAGACCTATTTCTTACATTAGCGATGTGTATAGAAAATCATATTTTAGAGGTGATTGATCAAGAGGAGGGGAAGCTAAATAATTAAAAGAATTTTTTTTTAATTAGTAATTATATTTGACTATATATATATGAAGTTTCAATAATAATTAATAAAAAAAAATTTTTTTTTACTTACTATAAAAAATTTCAGATATTTATAATGCCTACTGTATCTTGAATATGTGTTGTTTATATAGACTATAACAATTATTTATATAATTTGTTTTTGAAGGTGAGTTTTAAATTTAATAGTTTAAATTGGAGACTTCTAGTATTGTAATCTTAATAATTTGTATTTATTGATATTATCGTATACCACTGTATACAATATTCCTCAAATACTATCCTCCACTAATAATACCAGGTAGTATTCAAAAAAATTGTTGCTTGATAATTGATTACTACCTGGATATATTAATATACAATAATTTTATTGGCTCTAGTTTAAATTTAATAACATAATAATAAAATTGTAATTAAACACTGTTACATTTTTATACATATAGATTGTCATTGTATTATGAAATTGTATTTAAACACCATTACATTTTTATATATACATGTTGTCATTGTATAATTACATTTCTTTATAACACTACGTAACCCTTCACAGTTTTTATAAAATCTTTTTAAACACTATTTTACAATAAGTTTTTAATGTTACAAAAAAAGAAATGAGCTGATATAAACAGGCAAGAAAAAAAATAAGTATAGGAAATAAACTAACAAGCAAAGCAGACAAAAGAAAAAAAACAAAGAATAAAAATTAATGGTAAAGTGGACAAGAGAATAGGAACAAACAGGTAGGAGAGAAGAAACAAATAGACAATAAGAAAAAAAAGAATGAATACATAGGAGAGAAAGTAATGAATGGGCAAAAAAGAGCAAATAAATAAAGGAACAAATGGATAAGAGAGAAGAAACAAATAGACAAAAAGAGTAAACAAGAGAAAAATAAATAAATGGATAAAAAAAAAATAAATGAGTAAGAGAAGAAATGAATGAACAAAAAAAAATGAATAAGAAAAAAAAATGAATAAACAAAAAAAAGAGTGGACAAGAAAGAAAGGAATAAATGGGTAGGAGAGAAGAAATGAATAGACTAAAAAAGAGTGCACAAGAAAAAAAGGAACAAGTGGATAAAAAAAAAGAAATGAATAGACAAAAGAAAAAGGAACAAACAGGCAAAAGAAAAGAAACAAAAAGATAAAAAAAAAACAGAAAAAAGAAAAGAAACAAACAAGTAGAAAAGAAGAAACAAATGGACAAAAGAAAAACAAACAAAAGAAAAGAATTAATCAAGATAAAAAGAAACAAATAAACAAAGTAAGCAAACAAAAGAGAAGTAATAATATATGAAAGAAAAAGAAATGAATAAACAAAAAAAAAGAGTGAACAAGAAAGAAGAAAATAAATGAATAGAAGAGAAGAAACAAATGAACAAAAAGAGAATAAACAAGAAAAAAAGAAACAATAGAAAAAAAGAATGGACAGGAATAAAAAGAATGAATGGATAGAAAAAAAGAAAATGAATAAATAAAAAACAAACAAGAGAAAAAGAATGAAAGTATAACAAAGGAAAAAGGTAAAAAGAAATAAACAGAAAAAAGAAATGAATAAATAGATAGAAAAAAATGAATGAACAAAAAAAAAGTAGACAAAAAATAAGAAAAATAGAAAAAAACAAATAGACAAAAAGATTGGGCAAAAAAAAAAGAAATGAACAGATAGAAGGGAAAGAAATGAACAGGCAAGATTTAAAAAAAGAAATGGACAAAAAGAAAGTTGACGAGAATAAAAGAAATGAACAAATAAGAGAAGAAACAAATGGACATAAAGATCAAACAAGAGAAAAAGAAACGAATAGATAGAAGGGGAAGAAATGAATAGACAAGATTTAAAAAAATGAATGAACAAAAAGAGAGCAGACAAAAGTGAAAGAAATGAATGGATGAGAGAAGAAATGAATGAACAAAAAGAGTGTAGATAAAAGAAAAAAAATGAATAGATAATAAGCAAGACAAAAAAAAGCAAGTAAAAGAAAAGGAATAAACGCATAGAAGAGAAAGAAACAAATAGAAAGATGAAATAAAATGAATGAACAAAAAAAAATGAACAAAAAAGAAAGAAATGAATAATAGAAAAAAAAATGAATAAATAAAAAAAGAATGAATGTATGAAAAGAAATAAACAAATAGATAAAAAAAAAATGCAAATAAAAAAGAAAGAACAAATAGATAGGAGAGAAAAAATGAATGAACTAAAAGAAAAAAGAATAAACAAGTAGAAGAAAAAGAAATAAATGAATAAAAGAGAAGAAACGAATAAATAAAAAAGAGAATAGACAAAAAAATGGAATGAATAGATAGAAACAGACAGAAAAGAATGAATGGAAAGAAATGAATGAATAAAAAAAATTTTTTTCTTAATTTAATAAATTCATGCAATAATCATTTATATAACAAGAGATTTAAAATCTTATAAGTGATAATTATTTTTTATTACTAAAAAAAATGCTGCTTCAAGAAAATAAATACGTAAAACAAGCCACTATTATTACCAAACAACATTGAAGTTAGAATACCCATAAAAAACTAGCTGTTATTTTGTATGCAGAAAAAAATAATAGCAATCATAAAGCTGCATAAGTTTTTCAATTGAAACCAGTACAAGTTCGTGAGTGGCACAAAAAAAAAACAATTGATGAGTGTAAGGTCTCATATCAAACATCTAAATACTGGTGCAAAAGTAAATTTTCCGGAATTAGAGATTGCCATAGTTGATTGGATTCAAAATACATGGCAAGAACAAAAGGTTGTAACACATTATATAATACAAAGTTGTGCAAGATCTATAGAAAAATTCAAAAATGGCAAATAAAATATCCAAAAATTTACTTAGCAAAATTTAGTAATAAATAGATAGATGGATTTATAAGTTGTAATCATTTTAGTAATTGTCGAAGAACAACTATTTCTCAACATCTTTTTGATAATCTTAAAGAATTACAATATGAATTTCTTGGATTTATTATATTTCGTTATATGCAATATAATTATCTATTAAGATTTATTGACAATATGGATGAAACACCAATGATATTTGATTTATCAAATAATACAACTATAGAAAAAACAGAATCATTGACTATTAATATTCGAACAAAGGGATACGAAAAAAAAAATTTTACAGTTGTTTTAGCATGTATGGCAGATGGAACAAAATTACCATCTATGGTTATTTTTAAACTTGTTAAAATTCCTCAAGCTATATTTCCAGAAGAAATTTTTGTTCACGCAAATCCAATTGATTACATAAATGAAATAGAAATGCTTTGGTGAATTGAACACATTTGGATACAAAGAAATAATTTTGCAAATTCACAAAGTCTTCTTGTTTTGAATTCATTTAAAAGTTATTTGGTTGATTTGGTTAAAAATAGATTTATTGAAAAAAATACAAATATCACTATTATTCCTGAAGAATTAATATCAAGATTACAACTACTTGATATTTCAATTAACAAATCATTTAAATCTAAAGTATTTATTTATTTTTTATTTATTTAATTTAATTAACTAAAATATTTATTTTTTAGATACGATCTTTTTATAATACTTGAATGACAAATGAAATAAAAGAATATACATCTACTGAAAAAATTAAAAGATCTTCTTATCAAACTGTTGTAGAATGGATTAAAAATGCTTGGGATGTTATAGATATAAATTTAATTCATAAATCTTTTAAATGTTATAGAATATCTAATGCTCAAAATGGTTCTGAAGATAATTTTATTTTTGATTACGATCAATTTTTAGAAAAAAAATATGAAACTAATGAAGTTGTAACTAGTAGTGAAAATGTAGATAATGATAATAGTTTTAAAAAAATGAATAATAAAGAAGATATTAGTAGATTTTTTGATAGAAATATACAAAACTCATATAATTTTCCTATAGAAGAAGATAGTTATTATGAAGAAGAAAAAGTTAATTATGTTAACATTTGGGAGGATTAAAATGAAAAAAATTTTTTAGACTAATAAATAAACTTATAATTGAAAACAATTAAAAAAAATCAATTAAAAATTTTATTTATTTATTCAATTTATTATTTTTTTATTCTTTCCTATCTATTTGTATCTATTTTTTATAAAATTTATTTATTTATTTTTCATTCTTTTTCTCTTGTCCACTCTTTTCTATCCATTTTTTTTTTTACTTTTGTCTATTTTTTTTTCCATTGTTTTTTTCTACTTTGTTTATTCATTTCTTTTTTTTTGTCTGTTTTTTTTTTTATCCATTTGTTTCTTTTCACTCTCTCTTTATTCATTTATTTTTTCTCTTTTGTCTATTCTCATTTGTTTCTTTTTTTTTTGTTTGTTTGTTTCTTTTTTGCCATTTTTTTTCTATTCATTTGTTTCTTTCTCTCCTGCCTATCTGTTTCTTTTTTTTTATTCGTTTCTTTTCTTCTACCCATTCATTTCTTTTTTTCCTGCCCATTCATTCTTTTTTCTTATCCACTTTTTTTTTTTCATTTGTTTCTTTTCTTTGTCTATTCTCACTTGTTTCTTTTTCCCATTTGTTTCTTTTCACTTTTCACATTTGTTTCTTTTTTTCTTGTCCGCTGTCTTTTTTTCTATTCATTCTTTTTCTTATATCCATTCTTATTTGTTTCTTTTCTTCTATCTATTTGTTTCTTTTTTTGTATCCATTTTTATTTGTTTCTTTTCTTCTGTCCGTTTTTTTTTTTAACTTTTTTTGCTTCTGCCCATTCATTTTTTTTTTGTCTGCTTTCTTTTTTTTCATTCATTTCTTCTCTCCTGTCTGTTTTTCTCTTCTGCCTGTTTGTTTGTTTCTTTTTTGCTGCTTTTTTTTCTATTAATTTATTTTTTTCCACTTTTTTCATTTGTTGTCTGTTCTCTTTTTTTTCCATTTGTTGTCTGTTCTTTTTTTTTTTTATTTATTTTTTCTCTCCTGTTCATTTGTTTTTTTCTTGTCCACCTTTTTTTTTTCTATTTGATTCTTTCCATTTGCCCATTCATTTTTTCTTATCTTGCTCATTCTATTTTTATTATTTGTTTCTTCCTATCTTGCCCATTTGTTCTTTCTTCTCTTGCTTCTCCTTCTTTCTTCTGACAATGCTTTTCTTTCCTTCCGACAATGCCTCTCTTTCCTTCCAACAATGCTTCTATTGAATCTTTATGTATCTGGTTTATATATATATTATTGAACTGATAAGAGGAAATAAATAAATAAAATGAATATAATCTTTAAATTAGATAAAAATTTTAGATAGGCATTAATATAATAATAAGTAAGACAATAGTATTTTGAATTTTATAGTAATGATTTATCCTGCCACTAATACTACCTCCTTTCTAGTAAAATACTGTATCTATGGTATTAATAATTTATTAAGGGTAAATTTATTAATACCCAGGATATTGTATATAGTGGTATATGGTAGTTATTATATTTTTTTTTTGCCAATAATATCAATATTATTTTTAATAGATATCTATTTAATGTTTTTGGTTTTTTTTTCTATTGTTAAGTTGTAATTGATTTTGTATATGTTTTGTATATTATTTTTGGTTGCAATTCCCTGTAATATTGTTGTACTGTTTTGTAATTTTATATATTACTTTGATTTATATTTGTTAAATAATTGATTTGAATATATTATTTATTGTTATGTTATTAGTCTATTGCTTTAATAGTTAATGTATTAATTTTTTTTTTAAATGGATGGTTTACACTTTTATTCAAATTATATTAAAATATACATTAATTTCCTTGTCAATACTTGATACATCTAGAGGTAACTAACTAAAACTTGTAGCATAAATTTGAATATCACTAAAAACTATGTTCTACCATGAGGCTTATCACTAGCAAAAGCAACAGTATTTCTTGATCGATCTATCAAGCACTACTGATTTCTAAAAAAATTTATAAAATGAATCAACTTTTCTATACCTTCCAATCTCAAAATTTGTAAACTTTTTCATTAAGATTCCTCAACATCTAATGGATTACTCATCGGAGTACTATGTCTCTATTCTTTTCAAAAGGGAGGGGGGAGACTTTTTTTTCAGTAACTTTAATAGCTATAGCAGAGGGGAATGGTTTCAGCAGCTAGCTTTATTGATCCTATTCCAATTGCCCAAGGCCCCAGGTTCAATTGTCACTACCTTTCTAAAGTGATTGTATTAGCTAGATGGCACGATTTCAGTCATTTATTTCTTGCACCCAAGGAAATAGAGTTCCATCGTGGTCTAAATACAATTCTTTCATACTCAGATGGAAACCTAATACTGTTGTTCTTGCCAGCATCTTAAAATATTTTCTCATCTAGGTGGCTGCCTGGAGGATTACAATTTGAAAAGTGGATGGAACCTAGATCTAGCCAATATCTTAAAACCTATGGTGGGTTGATGATCCAATCCTTTAGATAATGTCTAACTTCAAACATAGACTGCTTATTTAAAAAGGCATAACACTTCCAAAGTTAGGCTATGTCTTGAGGGGAGTCTTCTATTTTGGCAAACGTTATCAACTGAGTACCTTCACTAAAGGTAAAAATGGTGGATATCGCTGACAGGCTTAGCAGCCCTTACGGCAGGAGGAGTCATGTTGAAGGTCTTGCTAAGCGGTTTACAGTTTGTGGTCCTCCACAAACCGTAAATCAAACCAAAAAACCCCATAGGGGAAAAACATTCTGTTCACCTTGTTTGTATTTATAAATGTAGGGAAATAATAAAGGAAAGAGAAGAGAGAAGGAGGAGGTAGAGGGGTATGTATACAAGTCCAACTATATCAAAACGGATATCTCATCACCTCATTCTTCTTGTCTGAAATGATGACATCATCGGGATTGTGTAGTGTGAATAGGGATGTGTTCTTGTTTTGTTTATCTGTTACTTGTTTATTGTTATCCAATCCAAATTTTTAGCCAATGGAAACCCAGCAAATCTGGTATAATCAAAAATTCAGGGTCAAACTGGGGTAGGCAAATTTCTCCAGAAAAACTGAAGAATTTTGAAAACACACTAGGAAGATGGTTGTATTTATGTTGTGGAGGTTTCTGGAGACCAAGATATCCAACAACCTTTCAGCTTTTGGGGTTGTCCTTCCTGATAGAGATACTGATATCACGGCGGTGAAAAGAAGGAGGGAAGCCAAATAAACTGTCTTCTTCCCTGGGAAACTCTTTCTTGCCATTGGAGTTTGGGTGAGTAAAAACTAAGGAACCTTCTTGTTTATACTTTGTTGAAGGGATAAATAAAACAGTGGAGAGTGTGGGAGTGTCTTGCCAAGGTCTGTCAAGTTGTATTAAAGAGAGTGTATAGGTTTTGTTAAAAATAAAGACATGCTTTAGTCTGAATGCCATTTTGGAATGTTGGTCAAGAGATCAGCAGAAAGAGTTCAGTTAATGCATTAATATAGAAATATAATTTTTTTTTGCTAGTTGTTTTCTGTATTTGTAATATTACTGAAGACCTATTGTTCTTCTAATGTTATATCTAGTTTGAATATTGTTTAATATTTAATGTTTCTACTATAAATCTATATTGTTATAGTAGAAATATGATATTATATATAAGGTCTTGTTCATATAAAAAAAAGAATATATAAAATGTTCTTCTGTAATTAAATTGATTAGTCACCAAAGATTTTATAGTTCTTGTAATCTAAAATAGATAATATGTTTTATAATATTTGAATTATTAATTCTTCTATATTAGCTATTTATATATAATAATAGTTGTCTATCCCAGATATAAAATAATTTATATTTAATAAGATTATATAAGATAAAGTTTGGAGCTGTGATTGCCAAATTAAGTTTATATTTGTATATTTTATTTAGAGTTCTTATTAATTTGTTATATTGTGATTCAAGAAATATTAAATTCAATAGCAGATATATAATTAAAGTTTTGATAGGTTTCAGTACTAATTTTTATATAAAAATATCAAACTGAAAATTTCAATACTGTATTAATCGATATCGGTATTTATCAAAATTTATATTTACAGTATATATATATATTTTTTTTTTCAATGACTGGCGTATATCTTGTTTTATTAGGTTATTTAAATGCAGCATGTACAAATTTGTATTTTATAAATCTACCACCGCTAATTCCCAAATAGAACTACCTAAGATTCAGATTATCCTTATCTACCAGTCGACTTATTGCCCTCCAT
>CAJVPV010000830.1:0-18674 GCA_910591835.1 Acaulospora morrowiae | reverse complement strand
TACACGCATACCGTGGGTGATAGGAAGATAGCTTACTACCGTTGTTCCCTCGAATACAGTTACACGACACGGAAATGGGAGTCTCAAATTCCCAGTTCGGCAACAAAAAATAGCTAGTCAAAATCTTGCTTCGACCTATCTTTTTTGTTACCTATTAACTTGAAAAACAAATCATTAAACTTACACTTGCTTGTTTCTCTTGTGCTCTTGTAGATTTCGTTAACTTGCTACATGTTGTTGTGTTATTAAAGATATTGTTGACTTATTTATATGTTGTTATAAAGACCTCATATACCCATCGCGCGTTATTAGAAAGTTAAGGTTATAAAGTATTAAAGAAAAGTTGCGAGGTACTGTATTTAAGGAAGGTTGTAAGAAAGGTTGGGAAGTATTTAAGAAAAAGAGTGGAAAAATTTTTTACGAACTAAAGCATTTATATATCTAAAAGTTCTCATGAAAAAAATTTCCATGATATTCTATTGATCACGTAGATCGTGCGTAAGATCTAAATATCAGATATAGAAGGAACGCGTTATAATCTGAAAAAATACGCGTGGTTAAAATTACGTCATTCAAATGTAATCATTATTTATTTATTGTCCGAAGCAAAGCTAAATATAGGTCACGTGTGATTCTGTCCGTCCGCACGTGAACACATGATTATTAATTTTTTTAAATTAACGATAAAATAAAATAATAAACTTATTAGCTTTGGGTTTCCATTTCCTAGTTAAATAAATAGAAAGCAAGTTTTTACATATCATTCCAGCTTACATTACATTATGCAAAAATACTGTGTGTATTGCTTATTGTTATTTATTTATTTATTATTATTTTCCAAGTTTAAATTTATGCCTAATGAATAAATTAATGCTATATGTACAGTATTACATACAGTATCTAGTATATATTCTCTACTGCATATTCAATCTTAACTAAGTAAATAAAAATTATTCATACTGTAATTCTAACAAAGACATATTCTATAATAGCATATAACGTAACATTTCTGCGACAGATATTGTGTATAGGAAGGATTCTTGTTACCGTGGAATTCGATGCGTTTTGTTATCTAACTATTTATTTCTATTTTTATTTACAAGGTTTTTTCTTTACTATAAATAATTGAATTGACTATGATGAAATATTGGAGATGAATGAAATGAAAGCGTGCATGCAATAAGAGCTTTCCTGGTGCCCCTACTTGTAGTCACACATTAACTCGTCGGGAATTTGGTAATGCTGCGCACGATGCTTTAACTATGGTTTCAAATGCAGGGTTACGTAAATACGCGTACAAAGAAAGGGATGGCGTAGCAGAGAATTCCGACCTACGCAATAATCCGGCGAGTATACATATCAAGAAATTAATTTAATGGTATTATAGAAATACAGTTATTCTAATTCAGATCCTGACGAAATTCCATAACTGTAAAACTGTTCGTTATTTTGATCGTACACGTAGATGTAATCGTCTTCTTCCCCTCGTACAGCTTTGTTAGGTTCATCCGAAGATAAAGACAGTGGAACATGCTTTTGGAAGGTTTTTGCGAAGCCAAGAGGTTGTCGAATATTTGCAATGGTTATAAGTTCTTTTAACACAAAATCGGTTGCTCCCCGCAGGTGACATTTTATACACAATTGATGAATGATTTGGATTAAAGTTCCGGGACGTGTATTAGTGGGTTTTGTACCAGGTGGAATATCTAGCTCCGCGGCTAGACTGTATTCCCTATTGCCATAATTTTCCTGAAGCTCGTGACGTGGTACCGTCGTCGACGCTACGGTAATTTCTTTGATCTTACGTGAGACCCTGCGCGGTATGCTGAACGAGAAATTAACAAATGTCTTTAGGGTGACGTCAACCTTTTCAATGCTGATTCCCGAACGAAAAAGCCTTAGTTTTATCGGTATGGAAACAGAAGAGTTGATAGCAAACGTGTTGTTCTGAGGTAGCTCCAAAGAATAATTTAACAAATTTCCCCAGTTTCCGCATAGTTGGTAGGCTGTTGTATTCATAATTAGCGTCTTTTTCAGTGGGCATCTGATTTTTACTTTTTGCGTCGTCTTGAGAAACCCTTTACGTTCAACGATAACGCCAAGCACGTAATTGATTCCTCCAATTTCCTCTCCAGAGTCGTCATAAATGGTGACGGATTCTGGTAGGCCGTGAGGAAGTGAAACCTTGAACGGAACGTCTAATTGCGTGATCGTTTTCTCTTCATCCTGAATGCAATAGTTTCGGTTAACTAGAAGTTTGGCGCCGGTGTAAAGCGTTTGGTTCTCGTATGATTTGGTTTTTTCCTCTCCTTTTAAATTGAGGACGATTCTATTGATCTGAGTCGGTTTTTCGTAATCTAAATGCAGCGTTCCCTCCAAATAGGTGTCCTCGTTGCCGAGAATTCCAGACTGAAAGGTGTCCTTATTTTGAGCGAACGAGAAAGATACGTTGTCATTCTGTCTTATGTAGGAAGTTATAGGAATTCTTTTACTTGATGCACTCGCTGTCATGGTGTTTTTGAAAAAAAAGGGAAGGTTAAGTTAATTATGGTTATTTCTGAAAATATTCAAGCGTTACTATTTATATTTATTATTTCCTGGACGGAATTCGAATTATACGTTTACTCCGAAAGCAAAATTAAAAAATCATGCGTTGAACCATGTGGGGTAGAAAACAAAGACGACAAATAAATCACGGATGTTTATAGAGGGAAAACGTTGCTTGTGTGGGACAAACATTGATCTCAATTCAATTGCATAATTGTTACTTTCATTTTTAAGCTTACAGCGTAAGATAAATCTGGATTTTGTTTACGGTAACAAATTGTAACAAGGAGTCTCAATTCCGTGTCGAAAAACCCAAGAGATACGTGCGGTACTCGTTGATGACGCACAGGTGGAAAACTTTAAAAAAATTAGGTAACCAAAACATGTAGAAATTAGTGAATTCATTATTTTTAGAATAGACCTATTTTGGTAAAGTCATTAGATCATACACACTGCACATCATACTGTATGTGTGTCACCTGTAATTGAGTAACGGTCAGACGGAAAAATAACTTCAAATACATCATCGTATCATCGATGCATCTTGAAAACTCCGGATATGAGGCAAAACATATTAAGTGACCGGAACTATCGAAGTTCATGTGCTTGGACCGTCATTTACTCAAACATGCTGCGTTCCAGTCACGCTCACTTGCTGCACGAATTGGGAAGTTGAATTGGAAGTCTCACATATCACATTCACGTTTCTCGAAATGTTCAATATTATCCCAGAATTAATCAGAAATGGTAAAAATGGATAATGCACTGTGAACCGATAAAGTTTTCCTTATTGGAGATTCGCTATCTCGGACAATGCAGCCCGAAGTTAAATTGTGAATCCATTTTGTGTGAAGATCCTTTAAAAGCGTCCTATTAGTTCCTTATCGGGCTGGTGCAAAAACGCCCATTTGTTCATGGAAAAAATAACAGATGGATTTAAAAACTGGTGAATGATGATAAAATCCATTGTCTTAACTAAGATTTGAAAGAGATGCAAGACAAAGACCCAAACACCAGTTCAGGGATTCATTGGTTGATGAACGACGGATGTCACATAAAATATATATCCCACATTTTTGTAGTGACATTTCCCAATTCTTACAAGAAAATAACAATGCAAAGGGGATTCATTCAAGTTAATCAAACGTCTTTGCAAAAAATAGAATTCATTTGAAGAACACCAAACATTCGCCCGTTGACAGAATGATTGGTCCATCAACACTCATCCCCCTGAAAAAGAGCTTCCATAATTCCGCGAAAAATTTTCCAATGCACACAAAGTTCCCTTTGATAGGGCAAGTTTTCTGTGTTCCAAGAGAATGAAGATTACGCAGAACGAGGTTGAGTGCGACGTTGCACGATTATGCGCATCGCGAATGGTATCACGTGGATTCTTGCTCGCGATGTTACGGATAATGTGTGTGAAGAAATGGTTGCATTTATCAAGATCAATAGTACGGTATATACGAATGCACCTCTCGTTGATGTGATCAATTTGAATTAACACGTCACATGAAATTCGCGTATTCACCCTCTACAATTTGTGTATGCAAATATACTGCACGAATTCGCAAGGGTGGAAAAAGTTTACATAAATCAGCATTTTCGGATTCATTCCAAAAACATCAATAAAACGAGCAATGTCTTGCAAGTCAAACGCAGCAATTCCATTTTATCCAGGAGAAATGATATAACCAATTATCATGTGAAATTCACGTGAAAGCACCACCAGTACGTATGTGTTAAGATTAAAAATTGTAAATTTCAAATAATTTCAATAAATACGTTGGTTGTTATTGTTTTACTTTTTGATTTTTTCCGCACTATTCTCTCTCCCTTTTTCGTTATTCCAAGGTGAGTAGGAAAAAAAATTTTTTTTTTTTTTTTTGCTAGGCGATTCTTTTGAGAATTCGTAACCAGGTGGGTTTTTTTTTACTGGATTATCTTCCTTACGAGATTCCTGGACTTTCCTTAACATGATCGTTATCAACTTACCCCATCTTTCTCACTTAAGCTTTGAAATATTCATTTCCTCTAAGGTTTTCAGGCGAACATTGCATCGATCATTCTGTATCATCACTCCCGGTTTTCGACGAGGACAATGATGGAACAAAAAATCACCACCGAAATCATCAACGATGCCATCGAAGGAGGAATTTCGTCTTCGCCATCATCTCGTTTACTTAAGCGACCACTTTCTCCCGATGATTCTAGCGAAGAGTATGCAAATCCCACCACAAGGACCAAAGAGACTGACCCACCAAAGCGCACCAACAAGAACTCCGTGAAACCAAAGGAGACCGTAAACGTCATTAAGGCAAATAAGAGGTTGAAGCGTCAGGAAAATGCTTCGACTCCGAAGCCGCAGCGGCACTGCCAACACCCAAAACATGAGATATACTTGAAACTTGCGAAATCCAGGCTCTCCAAGAGACCGCTGGCGAAAGCGAATGAAGGAAATGGCGATCAAGTGGTCACCCTATTCAAACGGTTGGAAGGCGTCTTTGACCTAAGCAATGAGGCTTTGATGTGTAAGCGATGTCTCCGACAAACCGATAGAGATCCCGAGGTACACAATGTTTACAACTCCCTTACCCAATTCTCTAGTCTGCCTAACAAACTGCGAATTATCATTTTCCTTTTCACGATAATATATAATAATAATAATAATAATAGTACACATCCCATCCGAAATACATTTCGGCGAGATCCATCTTTAAAAAGAATGAACGTGCGCGGCTGACATACGAGATGAAAGGGGTTGACCTTATTGATTTGGACTGAAGTGACAGTGACCTAACATCCTTTGCGCTTCCTGTCTTTCGTTGCACCACCGAATTCCTGTCAAACATGCATACGTTTCTTTCTCTTTGAGGGCCTCGTTACCTTTTTTTTTTTTTATGACATATAATAAAAAATAACAATGAAAGACATTTTAACATCTACGCATTTACAGTACATTGGTGTTCGTTTTTACTCCCAAAAATTCCATTTTTTTACCACATCATATATCTACACAAGCATGCATGATATTAAAAAAAAACGTGGTCTCACAAATAACAAATATTACGTCCGGAACACCTGCATATGGATTCAAAAGAAGAGCTTGATGAGAATCTGGGTGCGATGGTCACATGGAAAATATGTCATCGAAGTTACTTTATCGAGACATTGTATATTAATTGACCATCAGGGTAGGAATTGTTTTTCGAAAACGATCACTTTTTCAGGGGCACAACGTGATCATCGAGAAAAGAAGTCTCTTTCTGGATGACGAATTAAATTTCGTTTCCCAAAACTTTTTTTTTTTTTTTTTTTTTTTTTTTTTTTTAGAGCACGGCATAAACCGGTAAATAAAATTTTTTCAACACAGCTGCACATTTCGATCTGCTTAAGTCATCCGCCCTCATTGTCATTTTCTGACTATAGGCATAGAGCACACCACAATATACGTTATTGATAATATTGCTGCGCAGTGCACGTGGTGTGATTGTAAAATTTCAGGGTTAATGAATTATGGGGTCCGGATAAAAAAACCTTCGAAGAGAATCACACGCATATTGGATTATTCCTTAGATGTATAAATTATATTGTTAGCTCACACACATGGTGATTATAAATATCACGGATTTCCCAGGCTGCACACACAATAGATCTCGTTCTCTTTCTTGACCTGCGAATTCGTCGTCTCTGACCACATCGACTTTTTTTTTAAAAAAAAAAAACTAACCGGCCAAGGCTTTGATCCCTCATCGAGATCACAAACGAAATTTGTGACTCAGCAAACAAAAAAAAACAAGAATAAATAAACATATATATATATAGTATATTTGAAAGTTCTCTCTGAGAGAATATATTATCGACAAACAAATCTCTCGTTTTTAATCCTTGAACACATTTTACACCGCAAAAGATCATCTTTTCAGCGCAACAATCGACCTTGGTCATAAAGTGACATCGCTAATAATGGAAAACTTGGAATTGGTGTTCCCGTTTCTTACCGCAGCAATTGCCTTCTTTGTGGCGTTCTCCTTCGAACTAATCACCTCCAGGACATCAAAGCCTCACAAACGGATACAGCATAAGGATCACAAGGTATTTCAGAGGAAGGTCGGGTATTAACGAGTTGATGGGAAAAAAAAATTGAGAAATTATTAGGATGGGAAATAAGGCGTAAGGTAAACGTAATGTGGGAATTAGTAGGAAATTGATCGGCAAGACTTTTTTGTAATGTTGTAATAATGACAAACACTCAAAAAGGCAGTTTTTCGGAGAAAAGGACGTGTAATTGATTTGCGGAGATGTTTTTCCAGCCAATAAAACATTTTCGTTAACTGCGAAATGGTATACTGTAAAGGCGTTTATACTTGCATACATACACTACATATTTAAAGTAAAAATATGACGCAGCTTGCAGGTAAGTAAGAAAGCTGGAAGAAACGAGGGCCCGCAATAAGAGGACAAGTGTTTTTATTTGGACAAACTTGTGTACAATAACCCCAGAATCTCTTGAATTTTCCGTTCATCACTACTTAAAAATCCAGTTATTCGAATGCAAAAAAACTGTGATGGCACGCACAAAAATCAGCCATGCCAAATATGTATAATATTTCCAGCAGGCCGAAATTATTTGCGAGTCAAAGTAGCCTCGACAGAGTTGAGCATTAATGAAATTACGCATGACGAGAAGAAAAAAAATATGCATCCCCTTGAATGCTTACCATTTTCTATTACTTGAAATTTTCATGAGCCTTAAATTAGAATTTGTTATGCAATAACTTTGGATATTTGTTTGTTGTTGTTTTCTTTAGCAGATAAGAGAATTTTCGGTGTCATTTCAAGAGATCGCCACAGAAATGGTAAGGAAATTGCAATGGGTTCACGAATTAGATGTAAACGGAATTGAATACATTAACTATATCATTGATCTTTAAAGAGGGTGCACAACGGTTCATACTGTGATTGGGAATTTGACACAGTGCCACCGTCAGTGTGAATGAGCGTCTCATCTTTAAGCAACGAAACGTCTTTATGCAGATGTTAAAAAAGAAGTTTCTCCAAAAGTATTCTATCACCACATGTTAGCTTAAAATTAGAATCACTTACATTTGAGGCAAATCGGTTTCATGTAATCGAAAACCTAGTATCATGGGAATTAATTAATTATTGTTCGTCACCAGAATCGAATTGGCGAATGAGAAGAACTAGAAAGGATTCGTAACGACGCAGTGATCATGTGACAGCAGTGATACGATCCGTTTTTTGAAACCAGCTAGTGACGTACATGGCAAAGTATAAAGTATGTAATTTTCAAAAAAACCGTCTCTTTGATCTTCGACGACGAACTTCCCCAAGCCAATTATTCCTGTCAACAACGAACAATTTTGGGGGTGGAAAAAAAGGAAGTAGGTTTTCTTTAAAATCCTCTTATTGTGATTGGGAAGTGCCTGACTAACAAACCTTATCCTCAAAGAACATTTGCAAGGTTCACAGTATTATTACTACGCATCCAATTGCGCTCCCACCCCGGTACCAACGGTCGAGAAATATCTCGTCATCAATATACATATATTTTTTTTCTAATACAGAAATGATGGGTCTAGTTTTTATCCTGATCGTAATGTTCGTGGCTTTCGTAATTACATTTCTGTGTGAACTGGCGTGTTCGCAGATAATAGAAGAACTGTTGAAAGAAGACCAAGTGAGGATCGCGTCGAGGGATGTTGACGGCGACAACGCCAATCAAAGCATCAACAATGAAGCCTCAAAGAAGATCGAAAAAGTTCCATCAATGCATGGTGAATATAGGGAGGTCAGAGTAATGGGTGAGGACGACGAAGACGACGAGGTTGGTGATGACGAAAGGGAGGAGGATGATGACGATGATGATGACGATGATAAGGATGCCTTGGATGATGATGAATTTGATGATATTGATCGTGCCGTATCTGCACGTATGTGAATTAGTCGCATTGAATCGATTTGGTAGGATGGGTGAGATGATACAGTATTTCGGAACGTCGGAATTCCGACTGAATGCAAAAGGCGTACCCCGCACTCTCCTTAATATTCCTTTTTTCAATAATATAGTTGATGACGTCTGTCAAATTTGCAAAGCTCTTATAAAGTCTTCCTACTCACATTGCCAACCAGTAATGTCAAGATTTTCACACTAGGTAATAAAAGTCAAGCTTCGAACATCACAAAGTCGAACCACCATCTTTGATCAACCTTTTTCGAAATCACCTGACCTTCAATATCTCTGAAGATCATCCCACAATGCTTCCGATATCGATAATAATCTTTCGTGGCGCCTCTTTTACATATCATGCATCATTCTTCATCCCATATACTTTCTTTATTCTGTATTCTATTGGGTTACTTTATGATGCAGATTAAATTTCTTTGAAATTACACCGGTTTTGCTGTGGAAATTTTGGTTTTTAAATGAACTGAAATGATGTGCAAGATTTCTAGGTTTGCAACCAAAGAAACAATCCGTGAACGTAGTGCTAACCCATGTTGGACATGCATCGAACGCATCATAATTATCAAATAACTCGCGTGCATTCTTTAATGCAGCAATATAATAATGGTGGAGCCGTTGTGCTCGTGCTACTCGCGACAGTCTTCTTTGACGTCAGAATTTGGATGATTACGGCAATCAATGGGTATTTTTTGAACATTGTTACTCAAAAGATAAAAACAGAGCTAACGAAATGTTTGGATAATGTTCATTGATAAGAACAAATTAATTCGCCCGAACAATATTAATGGTTCCTTATTCTGGATTGAAAGTATCGTATAATTAAGTAACTCATTGAAAAAATGAAAAAATATTATAATAATGAATAAAATCGTCATACTTGCTATGCAATATTCATCATTATCATCAATTAAAACCGATAATCTGATATACAAAGAATGTACATATATAATTTATGTACTTGTATAAAATATCTGCGTATTAGAAATCATTAGATTATAGTGCGTCGACACCTTGAATCAGAATTTGCTAATTAAAATGATTACGTCTATCTCTATGTCGCATTATTAAATTAAGTTATTTTTTATTCTTTTGTTAGACTTTGAATTTGAAATGTTTATATTATATTTAATTAATTGATTAGAAAGAAATGGGTTTAGGCAAATGGTTTGGATTCGAAGAAATTGAATATTCGAAAATTTTTATATAATGTGCTGTACTTGTACTTGCGAAAGTTATGTTAAACAAAAAAAAATTTTATACCATCAAAATAGATTTTTTTGAATTTAATATTTAATGATCATTATATTGATTTTTTTTTTTTTAAAAAAAAAAAAGTATTTAAAAAAACAATTATTATTATTATTATTATTTATTATTATTTATTATTATTATTTATTTTTTATTACTATTTAATTGTATAAATAACATATACAGTCAAACCTGGATAGAACGAAGGCTTCGGGGCTAATTAGTGAAAATTGAAAAAAAAAAACTTGTTTAAAAATTCATATAATCAAATTCCCCGTGTTATAATGAATTTTGAGTAAATTCAAAATTCAAAATTTCGTTAGCATCAACATTTTATTATAACTTCATTAATAAACAGGTTCGTTATATCCAGGTGTGACTGTATGCATCGGCTCTAAAAGAAAATTAATGCTTACCCGAAAAAAAAAAAAATTTTTTTTGTAACTTCTCATCAGACGTTATTATTAAAATCACGTGAAGATTTGAGATTTCGAACCACGCATAAAAGCTTGCATCTCATGAAAATGATAATACGTGCTCTTTGCGGAAAATTTCAAATTTACAAGCGGAAAAACCTTTCGATTATAATAAACACAATGGCATTGCCTGGTCAACATTCAATTTCAGATATAAGTAAGATCTATGGTACATGTAAAACTTAAACGAGCAACATCTTTAACTCTTTTTTAAAAAAATTAAAAAGTGCGATCTCCGAAAAAAAGGAATTTCACAAAAAATACTGACCCCTCACAACTCGAGGAAAAAAATCAAACTGCTGACGATGTTGGAACAAGAAAGAAACGATTTACCACAAATAAGGATAAGCGAGAGCATAAATTTAGAAACTTTAAAAATCGAAATGGAAATCGGGCTCGAGATAATAGCTCGCAAAATAGGGACGAGGAATTAAGAGAAGACGTGGACAATGATCAAATCAGTAGTGGAATCCCTGTTGAGGAACAAGCAAAGGAACCCAGAAAACCAAAGAAGAAGGTGGCAATTCTATTGGGTTTCTGCGGTACAGGCTATCAAGGAATGCAAATGTAGGTCTCACTTGACCGTAGGCTTGAAATAGTTTCAGTGCAACCAACCATAATCTCTTTATCGATTAGAAACCGTAATGCAAAGACCATTGAAGACGAAGTGTTCAAAGCTCTTGTCGCCGCCGGTGCTGTATCAAGAGATAATTCTGATGATCCAAAGAAGGTGAGTGTGAATTCGGTTAATTGTCAATCTCCGTGTTGTGGAATAATGTGTAAGTGATGATGATGAATTGGTAGGTAAGTTTAATGCGCGCGGCGAGAACCGACAAGGGAGTGCACGCTGCCGGAAACATAATATCGATAAAAATAAGTATTAATTCTGATTACCGAAAATATTTTATATACTTGGAAATTATAATTTATGGGATATATATGTTTTTTTATTTTACATGATTGTCGATATTCCTGACGTAGTTGAAAGGATCAACGAAAATCTCCCCGAACAAATACGTCTATGGGGTAAGCCATACTCATCAAGCCTTTTTGTTTACCAGATCAAACTCATAACCATGAATGAATGAATGAATGAATGTTCAATAGGATATGTCAGAACCATTCGATCATTTCATGCGAAAACGCTTTGTGACTCCCGCGTATATGAATATCTCATTCCTACCTATGTCTTTATTCCTAATGAAACAATACCCAGCGTGCAAATTTCGCAGTCGAATTCAATCATAATAAATCAAAGTGAGGAATTTCAAGCGGAGGGGACGGCAAGTTGGCAAAAAATCGAAGCGCCCGTTGCCACGGCCGAGGAAATGCTTGAAAAGCGCAAATTTCGGATATCTCCGGAGATACTGAATTTGGTGAGGCAGGGTTTTAAAGAATACGAGGGGACCCATAATTATCACAATTTTACAATTGGTCGCGCCAGCATCGAAAAAAGTTGTCACCGATTTATCATCAATTTTGAGGTACTGCGGTCAAGTGATATGAATCTTCAGCATTTAGTCGTCGTACATCGTCTCGAATTTACCGGTTATTATTTAAGGTCAGCGAACCAAAGATGGTGAAGGACACCGAGTGGCTAAGCCTCAAAGTACACGGACAATCGTTTATGTTGCATCAAATACGGAAAATGGTTGGTAGGTACTTTCAAAACTTTCACTATGATCTTGCTTATTTAAGAAAACAATTTCTTCTCAACTATATGTCATGTCATGTCATGTATGTATCAGCCTTAGTGGTTATGGTGGTCAGGACTGGAACCCCGCTTACGCTTATTTCAAAAGCCTTTGGTCTCAACAAGATCAACATACCTAATGCACCTGCGGTTGGATTATTGCTAGAACAGGCATCTCTCATCACGTTATTATTGGTTATTTCATGATGCATTTATTGAGGTTTTCTAATAATCATTCCTTTTATAGCCCGTATTTAAATCGTATAATAAGAAATGCGTTAGCAATGGAAATGAATTGATAGACTTTGAGAAATATCGGGTAATCAATTATCTTGTGGGTTGTTCGTGCATGCATCAAGATCAACTCATATTTATTCAACATTCGTAGGAAAAAATTGATGAGTTCAAAGAGAAATATATATATTCCAAGATTTATGAAGAGGAGCATAGAGATAATACGTAAATATTTTCATGTGTATTACTACATTAACAACGCCTATCCACTTTGATCATGTCAAACTGTTCACTAACATTTGGGTACAGGTTCCAGAATTGGCTCAACACTTTGGATACCCACAAAGAACGTGATTTCGGATACTTGAATCCAGAAGGTGATATACCTGAATGGGCCGTTGTAAAAAAACAAGCGCGATTTCCCAATGAAGACGCAGAAAGTCAGGAAGAGGATACAGAAAATGATGATGATTAATCTAGTTTGTAGTATGTTTGGCTTACCTTTTGATGTCATTCTGCACTTTTTTTTTTTTCAGATGTGATTAGGTCAACATTGAAATAACATCGTCTCTTTGTAAAATATATGTCATATCACAATATCATCCCTTGTGAGTTATAGAAGTCAACCTCTCTTCACCTACTCTAAAATCAATGCCTCTTTCTTTTCCATAGTAATTTGATTCTTCAAAATGCGTGAAATGCTGGAGGGAGGTGTTTGTTTCCAGTCAACCATCACTTTTTAAATTAATTTTTATGAAATCCAGGGAACAGAGAATAATTTTTCATATAGAAAAAATGTTAACTTTTTTTATAATGGTTAATTGTGATATATGGTTTTATCAGCTAATACCAGAAAAAGAATTCATATAGCAAAAAATTTTGCTTTAAATAAGAAAAATCACGTATTTTGCATATATAAAAGGTAAAAAAATGACCTATTTGGTCAAGTGATGCAAGCCACTGTTGATCATATGACGAAACATATGGGTCAGTAAATTAGTAATTTTGGGTAACTAATAGTTGGGATAACACAAAAAAGGATGTCATATGACTTTGAAAATTCAATTTTTTTAGGCTGCACTAAATCTTTACACAACTTTCTTTCTATCTTTAATTTCTGAACGCATGGATAAAAAATACCCGGGAAACATGTCTTTACGCTCTGGTGCCAAGGGATCTTTGGGTATTGGAACATCAACCGCTTCGTCGGCTTTCGGTGGGGCCGGACCGAGTGGTAATATCCTGAATGATCCCATGTCGTCTGGCATCACAAATGGAGAGTACTCCACGTCCCCATCGAACATGACAATGGTATGCTACCCATTTTTTAGTCATTTCTATATGGCTGCAGTCTTAACCTTGCTTTTTGTTTTATTCAACAGACGGTTGGAAAGTGCATGTGTTGTAATAGGTAACCATTTATTTCACGGAAATATGAGATTTCAATCATGTACCTCTAAGTAACCTCATTTTTAACACGATTTTGTAGTAACTTGAAATTCCCCAACTCTGTATCATGTTTTCGATGTACCGTTTGTCAAACGATAAATGACCTGAAGCCTTCCAACCAGCGCAGTACGTTATATGTCTTGGCTTTTAGGCAGAATTAATTCTTAACATTCACACATATATAACAATTTAAAAAACCTAAGCCGAACAAACGATTCCGCTGACGTTGGACAGAATTCGAACATTGATTAATACTTGCGAAAACCTCAATGGTGAACGAGGTACTCCAAATTACGATTTGTTGGAACAGGCTGTACAGAAAACATTCTCCAATTGGTCAATATTGAATGAAAGTTTCAGCAATGTAAGGGTGCATTTGTGATAGCATTCATTTTACATTTCAATCAATCAATGCTAGAAATTAAATCTTATTTATCACAAAGGGACGACCTGTCACGCTAGAAGACTGTGGAGTTTCACTAGAGCAAGTCAGGGAAGCTTATAGAATTTTATTAGAACTGGTACATAACATTATCATAAATAAATCCTTTGCTGATGTAAACGATGAATTCTGTGGTTTTAACACTCACAACATTCATTATTATTCAGCCTGTGAGTGTCATAAGGGCAATGATGAAATCAATTGAAACCATATTGAAACGTCCCGGCAGGTGCATATCGTTAGCAATCATTTTTTCGTTAATTACCAAAGACTCATATAATTCCATTTTAACCGCAAACAAAGGATGTTAAAACGCAAAGAAGACATCAAATTTCTAATGATAATTCTTGAGGTTTGGTCGCGCTACGTTTTGTCATGCTTGTTTACCTGTATAACGAGTCCTCACTTTGAACAACAAATTCCGATTCAAAAATTAGAATCCACTCCTTGCTCAACACAACTACCCTCAAGAATCACAGTATCATCATAATATTGTAAAAAGGGTTTTTGGCCTGTTATCAAATTTAAGCAACGAACTTCATCACTTTCTAGTCAATTGGTTTACACGGTCTGTCATTGTCACTCTTCGATGACACTTGATCACACACAAACATGATTTAATCCTCATTATATATCAATTCCGGTTATAGGCATCCAACGGCAATATTTCGAAAACGCGTGGAGCTTGTTAACTCTTTTATAACTTTTAGATTAGCAAAACAACAACGAAGTGCCAGTCCGGGTTCCGCGCCAGCATATGAAACAGATTGGCGGATTAGTTCCGCAGCACGTGTAATGGCGTTGTTATGTACGTTTTATGTTCTGTATGTCAGTTTTGAGCATTAATTTTGGTACGTCTTATTAATCTCGAATGATCCATGAATCCTCAAATTTATATTGCGTTACGACTTGATTTTGTTAAATTACAGTTGCGGCAAACAAACAGCAAAGTAAAATATCTCTTTCAGAATTTTACAACACAATGGTAGATTATATTGCATTGATATCTGATTTCGACACATGGGAACAACGTTCTGGGTTCGTATCATATATATATATATATTTTCCTTTTAGTCGAGATTCGTATGCCCTGATTATTTTTTTAGCTGATTTCTGAAATACATTACTTTCCAGAAAATTTGCCTTTTGTCAATATCCGTTTTTAATAAGTATGGGTGGTAAAATGCAGATAATGGAATTTGACGCGAAGAGGCAAATGGATGGTAAAGCACAGGTACGTTCATCACTTTAACGCTTTTCTAGAAATAGAATTATAAATTATAAAAGTCTGTCAATTTATGGACTTAGTTTAGTCTCTATCTTTAGGAAGCATTCTTCACGTTAATTCTCCAGAAACGAATTACGCTGCCACATTTGGTGTTAAGAATCCGAAGAGATTATTTGATTGAAGATTCATTGACTCAAATCGCAGCAAATGAAATGGACCTCAAAAAGTCATTAAGAATAGAATTCGTTGGTGAAGATGGGGTAGATGCTGGTGGCCTTCGAAAGGAATGGTTCCTATTATTAGTGAGGCATTTATTTGATCCACAATTTGGTGCGTTTTATATTTATTTTTCATGTTCACCGGTTTCCACGATTTTTACGCTAACTCTTTTGTTTGTCCGGTGCCTCAAGGTATGTTTACATGGGACGAAGATTCAAAGTTGTGTTGGTTCAATCCAGCAAGCTTTGAAACCAGCGACCAATACTACTTGGTAGGAGTAATCATAGGACTCGCAATTTATAACTCTACTATATTGGATGTACATTTTCCCTTGGCATGCTATAAAAAGTTGTTTGGGATTCCGGTTACGTTGGAAGATTTGAAAGTCCTCCGTCCGGTAAACTTTGGTTTCGGATTGAATGCCGTCTGTTTTCATCACTGTGCTAATTGTGCGTAATATTATGATTTGCCTTATAGGCGTTCGCACGGGGATTGGAACAACTTCTTACGTTTGAGGGTGATGTGGAATCAACTTTTTGCCGAGATTTTGTTGGAGAATATGTCGTATTCGATGAAGTGAAACGGGTTCCGCTGTTACCCAATGGACAAAATAAACCGGTCACAAATGAAAACAGGGATGGTTAGCGTCAATCGTTCTAGGTGTGAGGAATGCCAATTCACTTTTGCTTGATATTTACCAAATGGAATTTTTTTACATTCCTAGAATATGTTAGAAGATACGTCAATTTTATATTGAATGAATCAGTAACAAAACAGTTTGATCCATTCAAACGTGGGTTTAATCATGTTTGCGGTGGAAACGCATTATCGGTATGAAGTCACTCAATTTCTTGGACGGATGATGAGATATTCATTTTTGGATTTTTTTTTTTTAAAAAAAATACTTATTCTTCTCACTTGTTACCTCAGCTTTTCCAACCAGAAGAAATTGAACTACTGGTTCGAGGCAGTGCAGAACCTCTTGAAATTGAACAACTTCGTGCAGTTACTATATATGAAGGTTTTCGAGAGGATGAGAAATTTATCCAGAATTTCTGGTCAATCTTCAAACTTATGAATCCTATGATGCAGCGTAAATTACTTACGTTTGTGACAGGAACAGACAGGATTCCCGCAACTGGATGCGCAAATTTGTCATTTAAAATCTCTTGCATTGGGGACGATTGTGAAAGGTAATGATCTGTGCTCTGAATTTTTAAGCGTGTCCAATCTATTGAATGTCTTTGTCAAAATCAAGAAATAATAAACCTAATCCATTACCCTTCCAGATTCCCAATCGCACATACGTGTTTCAACCAATTATGCCTGTATCGCTACAGCTCTAAAAAGAAGTTGGAAGAGAAATTAAAGAGATCTATAATGGAAAGCGAAGGTTTCGGATTGAAATAACTAGATCCCTGGCATGTAATTAAATGTTTACATTTTAGCTATAATTCACTATCTACCCTCTTTCACTTAATTAAAGATTATTTATACAGAGATTTAGGCATACTTCTTTGCTTTCTTAACATTAATAATGTTGATTATTCGTAATCCCCTATCACTTGCATACTTGAATCAACCTTCTGCCTGGAAAGTACACACACATTCTTTAACCAAGTTTCAAAATGACAATTTTTTCGTAAAACCTGCAAATAAAAGATACTTAGTATATATTTCCTGTTATAAAAACTCACCTATTTTTATTATTATCACCCTAGTTTTATTGTTAATATTTAGGATGGTCGACATGAAATCTTTGAAAACATTAAATATAATTAAAAAACATATAAACAATAATCATATTATATTAAAATAAAATTAATCAAATTTTTTAATTTTTTAATTTTTAATTTATTTTTTATTATTTTTATTTTTCATAGATAGTAAAATTTTTTATTAGATTAAATAAATTTTTTCAATATAAAATATATAATTATAAAATAAAAATTTCCTGCTATAATATAATCGTTTTTTAGATACTGTATGTAATACCTGATACTAATCGATTAAGCATAAAAAGAATTATTAGATGCAATACATCTATTATTAGATTTAATGTTTAATAGAATAATTCCCTTATTCACATGGCAAAATAGTTTACAAAAATAAAATTGAAACTCTGATTTGACCCATAAGAGTAATATTCGGAAGTTGTTTAACGTCCAAAAATGTAAAGATTTCGCGCGAATCACAGGGGAGTCTAAAATTACTATAAAGGAGCGATTGAATTTTAATATATTAATTTGTGAGACATTATCGATTTCAATGCAATATCGTATTGATTGCTGATCAAATATTAATAATTAAACCAATTAAAAGTACTTTTTTTACATAAAAAAAACTAAGTTCGTTAATTTGTACGTATATTGCATAAATCTGTATGATACAGCGTAAAACTCGGCATGAAAACCCTCGTGTCATTTAAAATTAGAAATGTCCCTCTTTGCGTGTGTAACAGTAGGATATTTATGGTAGACAACAATAGTTTCTGGTTTTCCAGAACATTGGAATGTGCGTCCAAAAATAAGCTAACCAAATTATAGAAACGTGTTGACACAATGTCCAAATAGTGTGACATACCATGAATTGCGTTTTGTTTTTAAATAGATGTGACGTACTGAGAGCAGAGAAAACTAATCTTTGAGGACCTATTATTATTGTAATGGATAATTACCGTACCTTAAAAGAGTTGGGTGATGGCTCTTCTGGGATAGTTATGCAAGCCCAGCATAGACAAACGGCCAAAGTGGTGGGTTTCTATCTTCATTTTAATTGATAAGTCTTGTATCGATAGTTAACTTCATAGAAATTTCCAGTAAAGGTTCGTTCGTTCGGCAATGACGTGCGAGTCCCATAGCGTAGAGGAACTAATAAATTATTTTTTTACTTTGGATACTAAACGCCTCAATTTTATTTTCTGACTTTCCATTAATATAAAAGGTGGCAATAAAAAGAATGAAAAAGAAGTTTTCTTCGTGGAAAAAAGTATGTGAATTGGATGAATTTAAGGTAAATCAATTTATGCTTCTCTTCACGTTGACATTAAATATTCAATATTAAATTGAGTGCTTCCCAAATAAATATAGACGCTTCGATTCTTGCCCCCACATCAAAACGTAATTTCACTACTAGAGGTCTTTTTAATA
>CAJVPV010000829.1:0-18674 GCA_910591835.1 Acaulospora morrowiae | reverse complement strand
AATTTATACTTTACATAGGTTCTCAACTTGTAATGGTTCTTTATGATTAAATAAATAAACGACACCAACCTGATTGCGGGATTAAAAAAAAAAAACAAAATAAAAAAAAACTTTTATTTATTACTATTGATTTTTTAAAAAATTTTTTTATGATAATTTTTTTGAAAAAACTATTTTTTTTTTTCAATATATTAACTATACTATAAGCTCAAAGATATACCGTAAAAGCTTTAAAGATTATTATTACATTGAAATGAAATCTTTGAATCAAAGGTTAAGCAAGTTTGAAAGTTTTTTTTGTTTTTGATTGTATAAAAAAAGGCTTATAACAATTCTTTTTTTATAACTTTATTTTTATATACTTTTTTTCTTTTAACAATTATAAATACCATCTTTATATTAACTTTCAATACTATAAATTTATTTCCAAAATCATATTCAGGTAAAGTTACTAGATTTTATACTTATTTTAGTCAAACCTTCCCAATTACTTTTTTAATACATAATATTATATCACTTAAAAATCTATAAAATTTTTTAAATTAAAATCAGTTTTACCTTTTTAAATAATCATTACAATCTTAACAACTAATTAAAATTCAATAATTATATTTTATAATAATCAAACTGGTTTAAATCTATTTACAACAATAACAATAACAATACTTAATAAAAACATATCAATAAATTTTTTAATCAAGATATTTTCAATAATATTAATATTATAGTTATATGAAAATACTGAATTTTTTCTATATTTTACTTAGCTCTTAAACAGTTGCTATTGTATATACAGTAGTTTTATGAATCCAAATAACAAATCAAAAATTTAATTAACTATTCTCAAATTAAAAACAACTATTATTATATTTTCATAAGTTCAAATAGTATATTCAAAATTCAATTATTAAAATTATTATTATTATTTTTTAAGAGTTTAAATATATTATAATAGTTTAAACAATAAATTGTATTTAAGTTAAAAAAAAATTACAAAAAAATATAAGTTTAAAAGAGATAATTATTTATTAACTTAAAACAAAAATACAATTTGAGTTATTACAAAGATAAAAAGGATTTCTTTAAATAGTTATTCTTTGTTATATAAATAATCTATAAAATACATAAAAAAATATATATATTATAAAAAAAAAAACTTGCATATATTTACTATTGATTTTTTAAAAATTTTCTTTTATGGTAATTTTTTTGAAAAAAATACTTTTTTTTCTTTTTTCAATATATCAAATATGCCATAAGTTCAAGAATATAAGAACTTTAAGTACTACTATTGTATCAAAATAGAACCTCTAATTAAAGATCAAATAATATATAGTGTTACATTTGATTTTTATTCAAGATTATCACTATTCCTTATCTAATTTTCACTAATATTTACTCTTGAAATATTGTTCATTCTAAAATAATTCTTGTATTACTATTCTTGTTATTGTTTAGCACTGTGCTTTTCATGCTATTGTTGCTTTAGAATATTTCTTATTTTATTTAATTATCTTTATTTTTGTATTTTTACCAGAGCAATTGTTTCTATACTAATATATATAAATAACTGTTCTGACAAATATAACACTTTTTTTATATCTCTATTATTTCTTATAACATATATTAATCATATATGAAAAAATTATAATTAAAAAATAAAAAAAAATTAAAAACTTTCTTCTGATCACATCCAATTTGTTAAAAATTTTCCTTTTATGGTAATTTTAAGCAAGAAAAAATGTTTTACTTTCTTTATCGCAAGTAAGCTCTAGCTCAGGAACTCAAGAATCTTTAAAACAACTGGTGCAGTAGAATAAGACCTCTAGTCAAAGTCTATTCAAGTTTGGAAGTCTTGCTTATCCTTCGGTTGCATAAGGAAAGACCTGTGGCAGTTCTCTTTTCTTTAGTTCTTTTGCATTCCTCCTTACTCTTATCTTATCATAAAAATCATATATATTATTACCATTATACTTACTAAGTCAAATACTTTTCAAAATACACACTCAAACAAAGTTAGTGAGTCTACTGTTTGTTTCAAGTTAACCCTTATATACAATATTTTCATAGCAATATCTGTTGCACCACTTTCAATCTCCAAAATTTTTTATACAAAAAATTGAAATTAGTTTACTCCCTTCAGATAATCAGCATTTTCCAATTATTCAATCAGGTTTTGCTTAAAGATCAAAACAAAAACCAAACAAGCTCAAACTGGTTTTGTACTATAACAATAATCACAACAACAACAACAACTAATTCACTACCAACAACTATAACAACAAACAGCTTCACATATATTTTATTATCTATGGTAACCAAAAAGCTAAAGAGATAGGACCACAAGCCTGTTCGAGAGCTTTCTTGGAGAAATAATTGATTTTCTACTTATAGAGTTTATAGTTTATTTGATATAGTTTTAATTATAGTTATGTTTATTTTCTTTTCAATTATCATATATTCAAAAAAAACAAAAGAATTCGCAAAATTTCCTGGGATGGTAAGTATAGCTGCTACTTAGTTTTATCTAGTATATTAATATTAATTTTAAATTTTTTTACAATATTAGTTAGATATTGATAAGTAGGCAAGCTAGTATTAAACTTTCCTGAAATAATAAAAAAGATGTTGTTTCTTTCAATGATGTATACTTTGTTATATACAAATCAAAATAAATAAATGATGTTTATCTACTAAGAAACCTCTTCAAAAAAAATTATAACTAAAATATGTATATAAAGACTTCAATTTCATCTAGGAATTGGCAGGCTTGAACTTATATTTTATCAAATAAATATATTGATCTTTATAAAAACAAATCACTATTGTCTTTTTTGCCTAATCTCATATATTTCACAACTGTACCAATTTGTATACCTTTAGGAACTTTAATATATCATATTGGCCCTGTCCATTTAAAGTACTTTCTTGCTACTAGTCCTCCGTTTTTATTTTTCTCTTGAGATAAAAATGATATATAACAAATTAGTAATGACTGTAAAATACTGTTTATCTATCTTGAGAAAACTATAAAGAAATAAATTTTAAGGAAAACTGTATGAAAACCTTGTTCAATATTGGAAGTATTTATAGCAAGAGGAAGTCAGTAATTTGAAATTTAAAATCTAACAAAGAGAATATCAGTAATAAAAAGATTAATGATAAATTATCAAATGTTTGTAAGCATTAATTACTTGCACAACCAATTGTACTTAAACAATCCAGAATTAACTAAAAAAACTCTTTAGCAAAAACAATCAGATAAATCTTGTACTGTTTGTTTTTCCTCTATCGAAAATTATAATATTCTCTTTAATCACTTTTGAAATTGGCTTTATATCACCTTTCCTGCTACCCAATATTTATTTAAAACCTATTGTTACTTTGTTTAACAAACTATTAATTTCATTTATCATATCAGTACAGTAGAACAATTAATCTTATCTATCAAATACTCTGAACCTGTTTACTTAGATAGAATTATCAAAGAAACTTTTCAAGCATTTAATATTTATTATAACTTTGTCTTTGACCCTGCAGATATAAAAATTATTGAACCCTCCTCTTCCTTTAATATTCCTTTTACTATCCAACCAATTGAAAATAATTTATTTGAAGATACAAGTTCTAATTTGTCTGAACATATTTTAAATATTCCCAATATCATTCCTAACAATTCTCTTATTAATTAATTATTTAATTACAAAGATTTAAATTTAGATTTATTATTTCAAGAACCTATTATTCTAAATACTATTATAACTGCTCAATTTGTACTTAATTACTTAAAAGCCAATAACAATACTCAAGTCCTTCAAGTAGAACCATTTTTTGGAGATGGAACTCAAGATTCTTTAACTTGATTTTTTACCTTTACTAAAGCAAGTCAAGTAAATGGATAGAAATAAATAAAAAAGATACAAATGCCAACTGCTCATCTCCAAAATAAAGCTGAAGACTGATAAATTAAATATGTTAATACCAATGGAACTGATTATGCTAAAAATCCTTACAGACCAGGAGATCTCAAAGCAGTATTCAAAGAAAAATTCTATACTCAACAATGACAGAACAAATGATTTAAAGACTTAGAAGGAAAAAGACAAGATCCTTCTGAATCTGTGGATTCCTATTATACAAACTTTAAAAAACTTATTAAACAAGTAGACCTGGAAGAGAATATGTCAAACCTCCAGAAACTTCATCATTTTCTCAGAGAACTAAGATCCAAAGTTGCTCCTTTTGTAGCTATCAATGCACCTGCAGATGTTGCTGCAGCATTACAATTTGCTTAACAATATGAAAATAGTCAAGATTTTATTAACTATAAACAACCTATTCAAGTCAAACCAGAAAAGACTTTTGGATTTAAAAACAAAGAAGCTTCTTGAGATTTCATGAATAATCTTATTCGGAAGTTCAAAAAGATATATCTAAAGCTTGCAGCCCAAATTGAAGATATTTTTGCCAGAGTTAAAAGGAAGAACAAGCCATATTACAAGTCTGATACTTCTAAGTCATCATTAGTATATATCTTACAAAGAGATACAAGAACTTGTTTCAAGTGTGACCAAGTAGGACACATTGCTCATAACTATTTATTTGAAAGATCCATGCTCTCCTAGCAATATTACCAACAAAATCAATGTGTCAAGAAAAACAAATGTGTAAACTATCTTACAATTGAAGATACCTTTGATGAAGAAGTATTTAATAAAGAAAAAGAACTTGTATATGTGAAACAAAAAGCCAGACCACAATCCTATACTACCAATTGAAAAGAACAAAAGAAAAAGTTAAACAACCAGAATTAGCAAAAGAATTCAACCTACAATCAAAAAAAAATACTATTCAACCGATGGAAATAGAAGACCCATTTGTTTATTACCAACCTTTCCCAGTACAACCTACTGTATCCAAAACAAAGAAGTCCAAAATAAAGCCCCAATCATCTGTAGTTAATAAGCTTATATTATATAACATTTTTAAAAATATCTTTAAGTTGCAATCAAGTACTATTGTGAGACAAATGCTTCAATACCCTAACCAATGAAAGAATCTTGTCAAGATCCTCAAGAGATTAAAGAAAACAGTAGAAACCAATTATCTTTAATTAAAAAATAACTTCAAAAAGATTTCATCAGCTAAATGCTATATTATAATCAAAAAAAATCTTGTGATTACCATCCTTAATTTAGGAGCTGCTGTTAGTATCATCATAAACAAACTGATGCATAAGTTAAGATTGGAACTAGATACTCTATTCAAAACTATTGTAATCACTGCTAATAAAAACAGAGTTCATATATTGGGTCAAATTACTAAAGCCCAAATCTGTATTTAAGATCTAATCATCTCTATTAAGCTTCAAGTTATTGAATCACAAGGAAAACTTTTTTTTTGGGAATTGACTGGTTTCAAAAAGATGAGAGCCAAGTGGAATTTTGATTTTCAAACCTTACAGATCTAATATCAGAACAAAACTGTCAAGATCACAACTATTTACTTCACTGATGAAAACACCTTAATATATTATGGATTCAGAAAACAATGATGATAAACTTGAAGAAATTGAATATAATGATGAAGAATTAGAAGAACAAGAGACCTACTACTCTGACCATGCTAAAAGAAATGAGAAATACAAAAGAAAATAAAGAACTTGAAGTCCAAATTAAAGAAAATCCAGCGACCTATCTTTTTAATCATGTAATTAATCAAAAAGCAACACCTGAAATTTATTTAATAACTGATAAACAATAAAAAGTAGTTGATCAAATCATAAAAGAAAAAGAAAAAGAGTTTATAGAACATATCTTCAAAGAAGGACAAACTCAAGATCTAGAAAGAACCACTGTGATTACACACTCTATTGATACAGAAAATGCAAAGCCTATTAAGCAATGTATATACAGAACATCACCAAATCAACAAGATTTTATCAGAAGCGAAATTGGTAAGATGCTAAAGAAAGGAATTATCAGTTCTACCTCCAGCTCTTAGGCATCTCCAGTTGTAATTGTATCAAAGAAAAATGATAAGAAATAATTTTGTATAGATTTTTGAAAATTAAATGAAGTTACAGAAAAAGATGTTTACTCTCTTTCAGTAATTGATGATCTTCTAGACTCCTAAGGTGTCAAATAGTTTACCTGTCTTGATTTAGCAAGTGGATACTGGCAAGTAGCCATGAGTGATAAAGACAAAAAGAAAACTGCTTTAACACAAAATATGGATTCTATAAGTTCAATGTTATGCCTTTTGGATTGTGCAATGCTCCTGCTATTTTTTAACATTTCATGGATAAACTTCTTGAACCCTACAAAAGAAATTTGTGGAAATATATTTGAATAATATTACTATTTTCTCTAAAATATTTTAGGGTTACTGTAATCATATGAACATCATCTTAGATGTTCTTTACCAGGCAAACTTGAAATTGAATATGGAAAAGTGACATTTTTTTCTTGCCAGTATCAAACTTTTAGGTTCTGAAATCAGCCATAATGGAATTATACCAGACAATGACAAACTTATCAAAGTTAGAGACTTCCCAAAATCAACTAATGTCAGACAACTTAAAGAATTCCTAGGATTAGTATCCTATTATTAAAAATTTATTGCCAACTTCTTAACTATTGCCAAACCATTAAATGAACTTTTGTTGAAAAAATAAGTATTCTTTGGATAAATTGAAATATAAGAAAAAGCATTCCAAATACTAAAATGATACTTAATTTCTGCACCAATCTTGAAATATTCTAATTTCAATCAACTATTTTATCTTCACACTAATGCTTCTGATACTGGATTAGGAGCAGTACTTGCCTAATGAGAAGGAAAACAAGAATACACCATTGCATATGCTAGTAGAAATTTAATCAAACCTGAGCAAAACTATTTTACTACTGAACAAGAATGTTTAGCAATCATCTGGACTGTTGAACACTTTCATCAGTATCTTGGAACCAATTCCTTTTATCTGGTAACTGACTACTCTGCCCTCCAGTAATTAAAGATATTTGAACTCAAAGAAAGAAGAGCCAGATAGATCTTATATCTAGAACTTTACAATTATACTGTTATTCACAGAGCAGAAAAAAAACACAACAATGCTAATGTCATGTCATGCATGTATAAAGCTGAAGAACCTATCTATATGCTGAAGAAGATGATAATGATTGGAACTCTAATCATAATTTTACAACTGCTAACTCTATTACATCTTATGATATTTACCAAGAAGAATCACTTTACAAAGCTGAATGGTTCATTGCAGGAAAATACTGTTCTATTTGCAAAAAAAGAGCTATAGATCATTATATCCATACCTTTTATAACTGGTGTAAGAAATTATCTGATCAAAACAGATATTTTTTCAAAGATGAATATGTCTATAAAAGAAAACAAAAAGCAGCTAATGTTCAATTGATGATAACTCAATCCACTTAAATCATTCTGGATGAAGTTTGCCCATATCTTCTTTCAAAAAGAAAATTTTAACATCAACTTAATAATTACAACTTCTATCAAATTCCAAGAACAAGATTAAGTGATGAAGAATTTGAAGAACAAGTTCAACTATCAAATAATTACTACTGGTTATCAAAACTTGAACAATCTTCCAAATGATATAGAAAAGAATTCAATAACTATTCTAAAAATTATCTTTGCAATTCAGTCTGATGAACAGATGTTAATCTGTCACCTACTATTAAAACCTTTTTGAAGAAACAATCAAAAAAATTTAATATAAAACAGAATTCAGACCAGGTAGTTGATGTCCTGGAAACCAAACTTTAATAATATGGAAACACAACAATATTACCAATTGAAAAATTATATTCTTAACAACAAACTGTCAACAAATATAGATAACAAACAACAAAAAAATTTACAATCACAAAGCAAATTTTTCGAAGTCAAAAACAACTAACTTTATAAAAAAGACAGAAGAAGAAAAACCTGAAACCAATTATTCAAAGTCATCCAAAAACATGAATTAAAGCAATACTTTATTTAATATATAATCGCCCTACTGGTGCATACTTGTGAATTGACAAAACCTTTGAAAAAATTTGTGATTAATACTACTAGCCACAGATGTTTAAAAATATTAAAGACTATATCTGATCATATAACCAATATCAAAAACATGAAAAATATAGAACACCAGGACCCTTGTATCTCATTCCTGTTGAAAAACCATTTTTTAGAATCAGTATAGATATTGTAAAACCTTTACCAATCATCAAACAAGAAAACAAGTATATTGTCATTGCAACAAATTATTTTATCAAATAGCCTGAAGCAGAAGATCTCTGAAGCTACTGGAAAACATGTAGCAGAATTTATCTATCAAGTTATCATTTGTAAATATGGATGTCCAAAACAAATCCTATTTGATAGAAGAACTTATTTTGAAATTGAAATAATAGATGGATTACTTAAGCAATTTGAGATAAGACATTTATTATTCATGTCATATTATCCTTAAACCAATAAATTAGTTAAATAATTCAATAGAACTTTGTATAAGTCACTTTCAAAGTTAACTAAAAGTAAAAAAGATTGAGATCAACATATTTCACCAGTACTTTTTACTTATAGAACATCAAAACAATTTTCTACAAAAATGACATCATTTTATTTACTTTATGAACAAAAATCTCAAATGCCTACAACAAAAATGAATGAAATATTGTAACCAACAATTTTTGACTGATTATATACTTTATTAGAAAAACTTTCACAACAACAAGAACAAGCAAGAAGAAATATTCACAATGAACAACAGAGACAAAAATAAAAATTTGATCAAAAAGTAACAAAGTATAAGAAATTCAAAATTGGAGATAAAGTATTAATGAATGATGCTGCCAGAAACAAACACTTTACAAAAAAACTGAAACCAAAATGGAAAGAATCTTTCTATATTCATTATGTCTTGCCCAATGATATCTTCAAGCTTAAAATAATTGAAGAAAAAGTTCTTGCCACTTTTATTAATCTCTTTCTCTTGAAACCATATTTTGACTGATTAGCATGAGAACTTAGCATACATATATAGAAAGAAGCATTCTTTAGCTACTGAAGAATTCAGTACTCAGGTTATATAATATAAATGCAGATGTTTAAGTAACCCAGTTCTCCACTTGCACCAAACCTAGCACAAGTATCACTGAACTCTTGAACGAAAAAGAAGATCCGAAGAAACTAAAAAAACAAATGAAAGATGCAATATAATAAAAGTGGTTTACAGAGCACTTCCTGTCCATTACAGCTGACCCTAGAGCTTCGAAAAGTACTGAACTGGTATCGAACTGGTATCGAAATATAGTGTTACAAATCATTAGTTGAAAAGTTTAAAATTAATTAATCAGAATTCAAGATTTTAAGTTGCAACTAGTTGATTATATTGAAAACCACTAATCGATTAGAAAAATTTTTGCCAACTAAAATCACTATCAAAATAGTACTGATTTATAATAAATTTAATATATGGGTTGTGACTAAGAATAGGTCCCTAAACTATTTAGCATATAAGATTTTACAAATCAATTATGTCTCTTTTAAAGGAACATAATATTTATTCATTATTTTAATAGGATTATAATTCAAAAAACATTTGAATTAAGTGGCCTAAATTGCAAAAAACCTTTGTAGATGGTTTTTTTTTGATCTTATATTTTAAAAAAAACTTTTTTAATAGTAAGGGATATTTGAATTATATCCTCATCTTTAATTTAAGGACCCATCTTTAGTTGTAACCTACTTATATGTTTTTATAGTAAATTTAAGTATTAAACTGGTATCAAAATTATATCGAAGTGGTATTGTTAGGAGCTCTAGCTAGCCCACAAAGCATAGTCAGTAACTACTGCATCTCCTATAATGAATTTACAAACCTTGAAGAAGAAAATGCAAGAAAAATGAAATAAAAAGCAAACCTCTAGTTAAATAAAAAAAAAGAAAAAGACCTGTCAAAGGAAGCAGGTGCAGGATTTTCCAACAGGCAAAGAAGACCTTTTAAATAAAATACTCTGTTCCTCAAGTTTAAGTTCTTTAACTCTAACTTTTTATTGAGATTATAAAGGAAGTGTACATCTTGAAGTATTTTCAATTCTCTTCTTAATCTTTCCACCTCTGGTTTCAAAACTCTAAACTTTTCTTCTGAATAAATTTGACATTCCAAAACTCTGATTCTTTTTTGAAGCAACACAATTGTCTTCCAAGATGAATTCCTGAGACCAGATTAAGTTAGGCAAGCATTTCTTGACAAATGATTTTTTCTTGACATTTTTAGAAAAATTTTGGATTGATGGTTACTTGCCAAATGATTTTTAAGAAGACCTTAAATATACAACATGGTGAAATCTCAAAAATATTTACAAAAATCTATAAAAAGGACAGCTGTTTCAAACAACATGCTCTTTTTTTAAATTTGAACATTTCTAACATGCAACTAATAATCTCATGGCTGCTTATACTATTTTAGTTGAATATCTTTTGTAAAACACTTCTGAAGATGTAGATATTGCACTAGCCCCTATGATTTTTTGCAAATTACTGAAATATAACTTTTGAACACCTATCAAAAGCTAAAAAAGCATTATGAAGAAGAAACAGAATTCACACACTTGTATATGATTATTATTTAGGAGAATTGATAAAAAATATCTCCTACAGAAGACAACATGTATACTTGAATCATATTTTATAGAATATTATTTCAAGATTGCTATTCATACATATACCATTTTTGAAAAAGTCAGAATCAATTAGATCTATAGAATCCAATTCATTACCCTATGCCTAATTCATCACCTGTCATACTCTGATTATATCTTCTTAATACAAGATTAATTCATAAAACTTATAGTTTAGTAGGGAAGAATTGTTATACTTGATTTTTGCCAAAGATCATTACTACATCTTGTCTGATTTTCACTAGCATTTATCTTTAAAATGTTATTTATTCTAAAATAATTCTTGTATTACTATTTTGTTATTGTTTAGTACTGTGCGTTTTATGCTATTGTTGCTCTAGAATATTTTCTATTTTATTTAATTATCTTTATTCTTATATCTTCACCAAAGTATTTGTTTCTATGCTAACATATACAGATAACTGTTCTGATGAATATAACACTTCTTTTATATCTCTATTATTTCTTATAACATATATTAATCATATACAAAAAAATTATAACTAAAATATATATATAAAGACTCCAATTTCGTCTAGGAATTGGCAGGCTTGAACTTATATTTTATTGAATAAATATTTTGATTTTTACAAAAACAAATCATTATTGTCTCTTTTGCCTAATCTTATATACCTCAAAACTGTATCAATTTGTATGCCTTTAGGAACTTTAGTATATCACATTGGCCCTGTCTATTTAAAGTATCTTTCTGCTACTAGTTCTCCATTTTTATCTTTCTTCTGAGGTAGAAACAATATATGACAATAGCAAACAGAAATATATTTCACTTTATCTGAATAACTTGCTCAAATAGCTAAATATCTATTACTCTAACTAGAATATTATTAATGAAGATTAGTCTTTTATCTAATCACCTAGTATTTAATCTTTTCTATCTTTTTAAGATTGTAGCAAGTTACAGATTACATATATTTGTAATAGATTACTTATATCTATAACAAGTAAAAAAGAGAACAGCTGCTCTTTACAGAAAGTTTTGTATATATAGTTACATTATTTAAGTATTTAAGTAAGACCTAGCTTAAGTATAAAATAAAAAAGATAGAGAAAGTATTTGAATATAAAATAATAATTTGTTAAAGAGAGTAATTAGATGTAATAAAATTGAAGTTTCTTATTAGATATTGTTATTTAATCTTATACAATAAACATATATTGTTAAGAAATAAGTAAAGAACTTGCATTGTTATTACTAGCTCTGTAGAAGTAACTAAAATTTTTAATAATTATATATTACCTTATTAGATTTTTTAATTACTAGCTTAATATATGTAAAAATCTAAAGTTGCTATATTAATATTAACTATTATTTCTTTCTAGATATTGTAGGATGCAACTTTTTAAAAATTCAGGTGATAATAGTTATATAATACTAATTTGCCTACATAAACTATTTAAGCAGTAAGAAAAATAAATATTAAAACATTACACATTTAAAATAGTACTGAGCAGCTATGAATACCTATTCAAATTTATATGTAAAAGAATTATAAGAAATAGGAAATTAAAAAAAAAAAGAAAATACTAAACAAAGAAATAAATACAAAAAAACTAATTGTAAAGTTATAGATATTTTGAATAAAATTACTAGACATATCACGTTGATAATTATATTTAACTGAAGTACAGTGATTGCATTTCCAAAAATGGCCAGGCTACTGTTTAAAGTATACAATAGTGTTGATAATATATTTTTTTGATAGTTAATTGGTTATAGTAGTAGTATTGTTGTTATTGTAATATGATTATTAATCAGTTTGTTTGTTGATAGTGTGATTTTGTTTTGGTTGTTGTTATCAGAAAAAATTTTGTTTATATTGATCAGTGTATGGTGTTTTGATTGTACAAATTTGTTTGGAAAATTGATAATGTTTGATTGGTTGAGTTTGGAATGTTGATCAGTTGACAGAAGTAAATTAATTATAGTTTTTTGATAAAAAATTTTTTATGTGAAGATTTTTGAGTTTTTGTGATACAGTATTATATATTAAGCAATATTGATAAATAGATATTTAATATACTGCTGGTGCCTTAAGCCAAATGTATAAACAATATTGACATCAAGTTTGATTTTTAAATAAGGAAACAGTTCACTAAGAAAAAATTTTGTTTATTTAATAAAAAATGTATATTAATAAGGAATAAAAATAAAAAAAACCCCAAGAAAAGTTTATAAAGAAGTAACTGCCATAGGTCTTTTCTTATGCAATCCAAAAAAAAAGCAAGAGCACCAAACTTGCTTTCTTTTGACCAGAGATCCTATTCTATGCACCAGTATACTTCTTTAGTTTTTTTAAAGTTTTTGTAGTGAAGATAAAAGAGATATGTAAAGCTTTTGAGTATTGAAAGGTAAAAAAAATATTTTATTTTTTAATTTTAAAAAAAAATTATTATAAAAAAAATTTTTTTAAAAAGAGTTGTATACAGGAAAGAGTTTTTTTTTAAAAAATTTTATTTATTATTTTTATTTTATATATATACTGTATATATATATATTGTTATAAGAAAAAAAGTAATGAATAAATTGAGACCTGTGGGTCTATAGCATAATGGTTAATACTTCACAGATTAAATTACAAGATATTAGTTCAACTCCAGGTGAAGACAGTTGAATAAAATTAATATAGTACTTGGCACCATAACTTGAAATGTGTTGTTTTTCATAGAAAGCTGATTCACATACTAATCCAGTGGACATTAAGATTGTAATTTCCAAAGAAGGTGATGTGGTGCAATAATAGTCTGGCTGGTGCATGATAATCATTGAAACAACAGGGAATATCAAATGTTTAGATGTATAGACAAGGCTGTACTCTATCCTAACCAATTCTGTATAACAGTTAACCAATGATAGTTGGAGTCCTAGCCTGGGCTATTTCAATCTGGTGCAGAGCTTAAAAAGGTAATACCTGCTATAGGGATGAGAAGAGTTATAACTTATGTAAACCCAGAATTGATATGAGTTATAATTTGAGGTTTAGGCAATAAGGTAAAGGAGGTACTTGGACCAACTTCTACAAGCATCATTCCTCTATTTATAAATCGAATTTAGAATAGGTTAGGTAGTTTAAACTAGTGATAGGATTTCTACCTCCTATAGATTTGCTCCTCAGATCACATATGAGCTAATCATTAAGCGAGAAAGCCAAGGTTCAGAGATATAAAGATGGAAAGATACGGGTTAACTTAAATGAACCTTGTAGTACTGTATATAGAAAATAAATTACTCAATAAAATTTACATGCTATTGCTATACCTTTCAACTTTAAAAAAAAAAAAAAAAAGTAATAAATAAATTATAAAAAATTATAAGAATAAGTATAATAATAAGTATATTAAATATAATATATATAATATATATAAAAGACTTGTAGGTCTATAGCACAGTGGTTAATGCTTCACAGGTCAGATTACAAGATATTGGTTTAACTTCAGATGAAGGCAATCAAACAAATCTAATATGATATCTGATATTATAATCTAACATATGCTGTTTTTTATAAGAAGTCAATTCACATGCTAATCCAGCAGGTATTGAAATTATGATCTTTCAAATAAGGAGAAGTGGTATGACTATTGTCTGATTGGCATTATAATGATCAATTTCAAGTTTGGTATATTCCCCAGTTCCCAAAAGAGGTACTCTTCCTTCCCCTACAGTTATGGTTCCGAAAATTAGAATCGAATAGAATCAAACAGAATCGCATGAGATTCGGAACACTATTAAAAATGATGGTGGAGTATAAACCACCTATTAAATTTAATATAAACTTGAGAATCGAATACAGAATCGAAGAGAATCATTAGGATCCTTACCTGCAGTCCGCAAGACTATAAAAGAAAAACAGGTTTTTTCAGGACCTAACTAGAGCTACAAGATTCCTCTTTGCTGGATATGGTTAGTCTGCAGCTGATCATATTAGAATACAGTTCTTTGAGTTTCCATTTATCAGATAGTGGGTGGAATTAGAAGAAGCACATTTTGACACATTAGCACTTTACCTATATGATTAGAATTCTGGTGCTGGTAATATAGGAAAAATAAAAGGCAATAAGTCAACCAGTAGATTAGGATAATTTGAATCTTAGGTAGTTCTACTTGAGAAATTTAGTAGTGGTAAATTTGTATAATATGAATTTATATATACTGCATTAAGAAAAACCTCGTAAAACATAATGTACACCAGTCGTTTAAAAATATATATACAGTATATAATATATATAAATAAAAATAAATAGATTAGATTTTGTAATAGGTTATACTTGTGTAATAAAGATTGTCTTTTTTAATAAAGTTTAGTTGAGTAAGAAGAACTTCAGTATTGTATAATAAAATAAAATGCTATATATGAAGTAATTAAATAGAATACAAACTGACAAACTGATCTGCATTGGAATTACAAACTCTGGTCAAATTCACATGCCTTTTTTAAGAAGAAAGTTCTCTTGAGTATTACATGATGTAAGTCAGGTTGAAATGATTAACTTGTTATAATTCTACTGTAACAATATATTATTATTATTTTTTTTTTTAATTCCACAATCAGGTTGGTATTGTTTATTTATTAAATTATAGAAAACCATTACATATACAAGAATATATACAAAGTACAAATTTCCTTGATCCAACTCATCCATTGACAGCTAAAGCCTCTAGATATGATTTATGGGGGTGATATATTGTTCCTCTAAAGAATAGAATTAAGATTCCAAACTTCTGATAGGACCAAAACCTGCAGATTACCTCTACAGTCATGACCATAAATCCAAATTGTGTCACCCCTCTTATAGAAACGATACAAGAAAAAAAAGAAATAAAAAAGAGAATTTTTTGACAAGAAAAAAAGAAAAAAAAAGTTATCATCTATTTTAACTATCATTAAAAAGGTTACCTCAGTAAACTTAAAATCCAAATCCCTTTTGATTTCTTACTTCTCACCACCTATGGCCAGTTAAACTTTTTAATTTCCAATGAAATAGTCGATGTCCAAGAATGTTTAAGGGCACTTTCAGGAGAGTATTTTTTGAAACTTTACGCTTGAAGACTTCTAACCAGAAAGGATATTGGTTTTTTATTGTTAATTTCCTTTTCAAGTTATGTCTTCTGAAATTATAGGTTCACTTAACCAGTAGATAGTTTCAAAATTTCTTTTTTTAACCATTTTTGGAATAGATATCAGTACTTCAACTTGTTACCAAATTGGAATAGGACCTAGACCTTGTTGCTACTTTTTGTTCTCAAGAAAGAATAGGGAAGAAAAAAAGAAAATAAAAGGATAGAAACAAAAAGGGGTTGCTTCTCTTCTACTTACAATTTCAACTTTATTTAATACTCCTATACTACTTCTTCAACTAAAAACCGTTTAACTCTTTCAGGAACCAATTGCATCATCAGTTTGGTATTGCGTGACTGGAAACATGTGTCTTGTTTACTTTTTCTGTGGCTGATGTAATTAATCAATCCATGACCTTGACCAATTATCTTTCAGAAAATCCAATGTAACCAAAAAATTTAGGATTAAACTGAGCTAGGCAAAATTTCCCAAAAAAATTAGAAAAAAGGAAGCACACTTGAGAAAAAAGAAATGGGAAGCCAAAAAGATAATAGGAAGACTGGAGACTTCTTTATTCTTGTTTCTTTAAATTCTTGAATCTTTTGGGAGTCTTTGAAGTGTATTTTTTCTTGTTAGTTTTCTTTCTATAAAGGTATTCTTGCTGTAGACCTTTTAGATAGGTTTCTTATATTTAGTTGCAAAAATAAACAAGAAGAATATTTTGAAAAAGAAAAATAAAACAAGTGATAGCTTCTGTTTGCTCAGCTGGTTAAAATCAGTATTGTTTTTAAGGAAAGTATATAGACTTTATTATCATAAAGACAAAAAATCTTTTGAGAATATCTGTTTTTTGAGTTGGCAAAAGGATTAGCAGAAAGAATTTAGTATTCATTATTATATATACTGTATATTATTTAAAAGGTTATATATAATATTTTATATATTTTTATTTTATTTTTTTTGAGGGGGTTTTTTCAATAGGTAAATATCATTTCTTTATTTTGATTTGTATATAACAAGGTATACATTATTGAAAGAAACAATATCTCTTTTGTTATTTCAGAAAAGTTAAATGTTAGCTTGCCTACTTATCAATATCTAACTAATATCATAAAAAAATTCAAAATTAATATTAATGTGCTAGATAAGGCTGAATAATAGCTATGCCTACCATTTCAGAAAATTTTGCAAATTCTTTTGATTTTTTGAATGTAAAAAATTGAAAAGAACAATAAAAGTAATTTTAACTAAAACTAAATCAAATATATTATAAGATCCATGTATTGAACAAAAGAATATACTGATTCCAACTTTCTGTCTTTTCATATGCTATAGATAATAGAATACACATGATATTATTTGTTGTTATTATTGTTGATAGTGAGTTAGTTATTGTTATTATTGTGATTATTGTTGTGATACAAAACCAGTTTGAGCTTGTTTGGTTTTTGCTTTGATTATTAGACAAAATCTGATTAGATAATTGAAGAGTGCTGATTATTTGGAGGGGATAAACTAATTTCAGTTTTTTGAGAATTTTTGGAGGTTAAAGGTAGTGCAGCAAATATTGACATGAAAATATTATATATAAAGGTTGACTTAAAACAAAAAGTAGACCTACTAACTCTATTTGAGTGTGTGTTTTGAAAAGTATTTGATTTAGTAAGTATAATAGTAATAATATGGATGATTTTTATAATAGAATAAGAGTAAGGAGAGATGCAAGAGAACTGAAGAAAAGAAAACTACTATAGATCTTTTCTTATGCAACTGAAGGATAAGCAAGACTTCCAAACTTGAGTAGACTTCGACCAGAGGTCCTATCCCATTGCACCAGTTTTCTTGAAGGTTCTTGAGTTCCTGAACTAAGGTTCACTTGTGATAAAAAGAGTAAAACATTTTTTCTTGCTTAAAATTATCATAAAAGGAAAATTTTTAACAAAATGGACATGATCAGAAGAGAGTTTTTTTTATATATTTTTATTTTATTTATTTATTTAAAAAAATTATAATATTAAAAATATTTTTAAGAATATTTTTTTGATGTTTTAACTAAATAACTAATAATTTACAATTATAAAAGTATTTTGTTTATACTTAAAATCTTTAATAAAAAAATTTTATTCTTTATTTTTGTAATTATTATAAAAAATAAAAATTTATTTGTTATTTTTTTAAATTTTACAAATAAATTAAAAAATTAATGCTTAATTAGTTTATGCTAGTGTTTCTTGCTGCTTGTTGTTGTAATCCACACTTCTAAAATTCTTATGGCTTGTTTGGATTCTATTGGTTTAATTATTAGATTTTAAAATCAAAGGTCTTCTATATCTTGACTGTTGATTGTAAGAAGAGCTGTCTTTTTTGGATTAACTCTGAGATTGGTCAGCTTTACAAATTATTTTGTAATCTTAATGATTCTGTTGATATATTTTTTGCGACCTGCCAATCAGATTATATCATTCATATAGATTATTGATGAGATTCTATGTTCTTGTTCTTTTTATGTTATTGGATTATTTATGGATTTTTGAATTGTAAATCTGTATTCTATGTTTTTTTTTTTACCATAAAAGATATAAGATTGTATTTTTTTTATTTATATCTTGTACTAGTTTGAAGTTGTCTGTAATATCATGACATATAATAACTTTTAACTCTTTATTGTTGATTAGATTCTTTAGTATTTTGCTAACGGCTATTGGGCTTTTGATTATTTAGAGTGCCTTGCTTAATAGCTTAGATTTATTGAGTTATAGACTTTGCTAAAATCGTTTAATTAGATTTATTAAAACTTAAATTATTTTGATTATTATTTTTTTTTTTTTCCCTCAATCAGGTTGGTGTCGTTTATTTATTAAATCAAAATGAACCATTACAAATATAAATT
>CAJVPV010000828.1:0-18675 GCA_910591835.1 Acaulospora morrowiae | reverse complement strand
ATCTGTTTGTTCTGGAATGGTAATGAGTGATTGTGATGAATAATCTTGTGATTGGTTGGAGATATGATTAGTGTTGTTGACATGATTAGTATCATGATGTATTTTCTTAAAAGGTAATGTTTGATTGTCAACTGTTTTAAGAAGATTTTCATGTATGTGTGAAACACTTTCTGATTAGCTTGATGTTAAGTCATATGTAATCCTGTTTGTTATCATGTTTGGTGGTCTTGTTAAAGTGATTGATGCTGGGTACCATTTGTGTGAAATAAGGGAAGAAGTATATGGGTTCTTATTAAGATGAATTGTTTTTTTGTTACAATAGTTACAGAAAAGATCTGGACTTTTCTCATGACTAATAAAAAAACTCGTAAAATATACTTTATTTGCGCAAAAATTCATGAAAATATAATAATTATTATAAAAAAAATACATAAATATCAATAGACAGATTTTTTTCCCTCCCTCTTAATCACTTGTTCAAAACGGTTTTTCATACTACTGGCTAAATTAAGATAGAGATTTTGATTTAAACCATCCCATTCTTTTTGAATAATCGACTGAAAATCAGTAGTGCTAAGTTTTTTTTTTTTATAAGCCTATTGTTTATGGTTTTTTCTATTCTATTTTTTAGTACAGCCTATAGGTTCTCAGATCAGGCAAATTCAAAGGCCAGTCGAGTATTCGAACACAGTAATCTTCAAAAAGCTGACATGTAACCTGAGCTATATAGATAGAAAAGTTGTCCTGCTAGAAATGCCAGCCACGACCTGCTCGCAAAACATTAGAGAAAAAGTTGATTTCAAGAATTTCGCAGTATCTTTGTGAGTTAAGGTTTTCTATAAATAAAACTAGTGCAATTGGCCCTATGCAGAAAACGCTTCCCATGCATAAATTTTGAATAGGTGTTTTATCATGCTACGATGCGGATGCAGGCTTTCACAACAGTACCTTACTTGTTATGTGTTTCTGAACATTTGTAATATTATTTTGTCAGAAAAAATCATGCTAGACCACCTGTCTTGTACATGTTCATGGGTCCATTCGAGACAGGCAGCAATGTGGGAGGGTTGGAGAAGAGGAATGTATAATGGTCAGTAAACAATATATTAGAGATCTTTTTTAAGAACTTTTTGAATAGTATGAACTGGTATATTTAAATTAGAGTGGGTTTTATTAAGTCTGACAGCCACTTCAATGGGAGTAACCATATTATTGGCTCGTATGAGTTGCCTGAGATGACAATGCTCTTTCGCTATAAGAATTTGGATCTTCCAGGAATGGAAAGTGGGACAAGGGTGCCTCTTTTTTTGAGTCGATTTATATAATCATATGTTGTGCTCTTTGGAAAACCTGTAATTTGTACGATTTCAACAGGTTTCCTTATACCATTATTCTATAACTGCCTTACGACCATTTTTTGCACAGCGAGATCAGTGTTGGATGACATTTTTCATGTCTAATACTAATTTGGCAGCCTAAAATAGTGAGTTATTTATATAAACCAGTGCGCATAAGTCATTTAATATAAATAACTCATTATAAAAATGTACTTATCCAGAATTTGGTTGTCATTACACTTTTTGTGTAATGAAATAAAAGTCCAAATCTTTTCTGTGCCTACTGTATTTGATGAATTTTGATATTGGGAAAACTTTTTGTTCAGTCCCTAGGGAGGAGTTGGATATAAGATTCATGAGGTGCTGTAATCTTTCTGCTTCTGTATTTGGGCTTGACCAGAACTCAATAGCAGTTTTTCTGAGTTTAATCTTGATGTTTTTTAGGAGTGGTTAGAGCCTGTTCCAGCTTCTTTTATAGTTAGATAACTTCTTTCCAGGTTTGCTAACCTAGTGCTAAAGTAGCCAAGTTGTTCTGCTATCTGTGAAAGTGGGTCAAGTAGTGGTCTGGTTGGATTGAATCTTGTGCTGGATTTGTTATCTCTTTTTCTTTTGGTGTATTTTCCCTCCTTGAGGTTATGTTGTGCCTTTTCAGAGAAGACTTGTTTGTTTGTTTGTGTGAAATCTTGTTTAATTGTTTGATTTGTTATTTTGTGAAAGGTTTTATACATGTTTATTTCTCTAGGCTTCTGGCTACTTTGTAGATCTTTATATACTGTTTTACTGTCTTTTATGCTTTACCAGGTCTGGTTCCCAAATAGGAAGATATGGTTTGTTATTACTTATTGGAAACTTTTTTCATCTTTGAAACCTATAATTGCAAATCTTTTTTTTTCCTAATTGGTTATTCAGAGGGATATGTACTGTCTTTGCTTCAGTATGTTTGATTGCACTTATAATTCTTATAGGTTTTGTATCTCTTCCAATTCTATAAAGTCTTGCAGTATATTTGTTTCTTTGTGTTAGGATTTCTTTGTAGTCCTGAAGTAGCATAATTCTCACTATGGCCTTACCCATCAGGACTGTCTAGATTTTTTGTAAGTTTATTCTAATATCTTTAAGCAATATTATTGCTGTCTTGAAACATCCTTGCTCCTCTATCTGTGTATCCATTTGTGTAACCATGTCATAGTTTTTTATTGCCCCTTGAATTCTATGCTTAGAAAAGTTGCAAAGAATGTTCAGAATTATAATTTCTGTTTCTACATCTTGTGTCTTGGGATTAATTGTATTTGGTATATCTGTAGTCTTTTCTTTGCTCTTCTCTTTATATTTGGATAGGAGGCTGCTTTCGAGAAAGTTGTCTATTGCTGGCCATATGGCTTTTGAGTAATTCTTGAGTCGTTGCAGTTCAAGCTCATCCAGTTTAAGTACTTTGATGTCTTTATTTAGGGTTTTTTGTTTGCCTAGCTTAGTTTCTTGATGCACCTTTCTCTGTCCATCTCTGTATTAAAATATCCAGTAAACTATCCATTTCCCTGGATGTGTTCTATATTGATGAATGAGCTTTCAATTGGAATTGCAAAGATATTTGTGATTAGATCTAATTGCTCTTTTTTATTATTTTCAGGAAAGGTTCCTATCAATATACCAATGCCATAATGTGATGAGCTGTTCTTTAGGTTGTATATATTGGATTGGCTGGATAATGTAGCTGGCATCTTGGCAGGCTTGTCTTTTTAGGGGGTTGTGAAATATTTGCTAACTTGGATACTTGTGTTATTGTTTGAGCATGCAGTTGGAGTGATATTTCTTTTTTTGTTGGTTTTTTTTTTCTCTTTTCTGGTTCTTCTTTTAGGTATAAGATCTTAAAATTTCCATTTTCCTTATTGTTTGTCTTTTCTATACAGCCTATAAGATCAAGCTATAGTTTGAAGTATACTGTGTACCAGTAATTTCCATTGGTAAATTCCATGTTGATAAGGTTGTTTTCAGTCTTAGATAGCTTAAAGGTGTTTATTAGGTACTTGACTTGTTCCTCTTTATTTTCTTCTAGTATGTTTGCTACTAAAATACTTGCTGTATATATTCTTTTTTTTGTGATAAAATATGGATTAATTGGTTGTATAGTTCTGTTTCTTGTTTGGTAGTTCACACTTTTCCAAATATCAAGTAGTATGTCTAGAAGCATCTTCTGGTCTTGCAGGCTTGTGATGTTTGAAATAATTACTTCTTGCATCTCTTCTGTATTTGACATAATTATTATTATTATTTTTTTTTTTAAGGTGAAAGTGCGATGCGTTGCAAGGTTTTTATTATATGACAGATCAAGTACATAATAATTATTTATATTACATATATCACTTTATACAACAATGAAGGTGCACCATTAAGAACTTGTACAAGTCAATACTATGTATTCTATGCAAATTATTTCTTGCATCTCCACCTTACTCTAGTGCCCAGGAACCTATTGTCTAGCAATTTCATTATGTGACACTAGGATGGGACCTATAGAGTGTAGAATGCCTACCACTAGTTTAAACTATCTAACCCATATGATCCAGTTTTGCTTAGAGGTATCTTAATTAAAGAGGTTAGTTCAGATGCCTCCTCACTTTATTGTCCAAACCTCAGATCGCACTTTTGCTACCTTTGACTAGTCTTACACAAGACTTTTGATCCTTTTCACCACCTGCAGCTGGTTATTTTTCAAACCAATTAGGCTCTGCACTGGATTGAGATATTCTAGGCTAGAGCTCTAACCACCATTGAAAGGAGCGGATTGGGGTTTGGTTAGGATGGAGTACAGCCCAGTCTGTACACTCAAATGCAAAGAGAGTTTTGATTAAGAAAGTTGAACACATGCTTTTTGGCTTACCATGTTGCTCAACTACCATTGGCATACTTTTGACAATCATCATAATACCACTCAAATGATCGGTATTTGATATAATTATTTCTGGTATAGTTGACTCTTCCTATTCAGAATTTAAAATTTCCATTTCGATTAAATAAAAGGGTGTTTGTGTCATATGACCTATATTCTGGTTTGCTGGAGCCTGAAGGTCTTGTTGGTTTGAGGATTGTTCTTGGTGTGTCAAATGGCTGTTGTCTATAAATGTTGTGGATTCTGGGTGGTTATCTTGAGGGTTGTGTTTACTTGGCCTAAGAATTATGAAGATAATGAATCTGTTCAATGGATCTTTAATGATGTGTTCGTCAAGTATGAACATGTATTTTTATTTTTTCTCTAGAGATCTTTTGTATATCTGCAGATAATATCTGCTTTGACAATTTTCCTGAGATCAATGTTCATTATTTTTGCCATGATAGTATTCAGCAGAGTAATATTGAATAAGATCCCCAGGTCAATTTCTTCGGTCTCAATTTTGTGAAGACAGTTGTGGATCATCTTGTGGAACTATAACTTATTATCAGTATGATAATCATCCTTAAATGTAAACAGATGATCTATAATCTTGTCTTGTTTTTGTATTGTTTTTGCATCTAATTGAATAAAGTCTCTATATGTTTGTGCTATAAGACATCTTGTTTCAGGATGTTCAATATATAGAGTATTTGTGTATTTGTTTACAAGCTGTATATCTATTTGTAAAGGTGTGTCCTATTATTGCTATATTGTCAGATATTTACATATGTTTCTGTTGTGTATTTGTCATGTAACTTGCGAATGACATATTGGCACATAAATGTATTGTTAGACTGGTATGCTGCTGCATGCTGCAGTGTTAATATTTGGTACATGTTTATTGATTGTTTTGATGTGCTGCTATATAAGTGCTTGTTGTATTGGCAAGTTTGCTACATGTTTTATTATTTCTACTGTTAAACATGTGTCTATATATTTGCTATATTGTAGTAGTATTGTATTGACATGTTGACATGTATTTTGTTTCTTGCTGTTGTTTTGTTGTTACAGTTTTGGAATATGTGTGGATGTGTTTAGACATGTCTGGTTGATATTGATGTACTGCTGCTACACGTTTATATAACTGTTGATCTTTTGGAGGGATTAAACTGTTTTTGGTTTTTCTTACTCCTAAGTGTTTGAGTCACATAACAGTTATTGTTTATATTGTTGTTTTGGGTTGGATGGTGTTTTCTTTCCTTAGTCACAGTAAGAAAAAATCTTAATATTCTTCTGACCCTGATTTAACAGATGTGATCTGGCTAAGCAGGGTTCTTCTGGTGTCTAGGGAGGTATCTAACCTGGTGCATGATTGGCCAGTAGCTTGTGAAGTGCAATGCTAACTTTCTCTCTTGATTTAACTGTGAATTGTATTATTTGTCTTTTTCTCTTTCCTAATAAAAAGTCTTAAATGTATTTCTATTTATATGTTTGAAAAAGAAAAGAAAAGAAGTTAGTTTGTAAGGTTTTGGTGTATATCTATTCTGGTGTTTTCTTTCTGTTTGGGAGGTGGTTGCAAAATATTTCTTTCCGAATGATAGTTTTTCCTGATGTTTTCTTTAAATATTTCCTTTGGTTTTTCTAAGTTGTCAAAAAAGAAATTTTTTAAAATTTTTTGTGATTTGTGGAAAGTTTTTTCTTGTTAGGATTTTTATTTTTAAAGTAACAAATAATTTAAATTTAAGTAATTAATTTTTGAGTTTTTGTTTATTAATAATTATTTTTTATTTTAAAAATTAAAAATTCATAAATTATTAATTGGTTAAAGAAAAAGTTGAAAAGATTATTATAGTAATTTGTAAGACTTGATCTATTAATAATATTTGTAATATATTTTGATTAATTAAAAAAAATATAAAGTCAGATATTGCTATATTTTATAATATTGATAAAAAAATCTATTTGTCAAAAATTCAGAAAAAAAAAACAATTTATATAAATTTTAATTATTAATTAATTGTTTTAAATAATTAATTATATACTGTAAATATTTAATAATTAATATATATGTTGAGTTTATAAAAAAAATTATATATTAATAAAAAAAGTATTTAAAAATTTTTTATATTTTTCTTAATTTTTAAAAACTTTCAATTTTATTTTATTACTATTGTAATAATAGAAATTAATAAGTCAGTCATTTGTATACAGATCTGATTATAACATATTATACAATAGCTAAATAGATTTATTTTGCACTATTCAATTATTATTTATATTGTTAATAACAATTTTTTTTCTTGTCTTGTAAACAAAAAAAACAATTAGGTTTGGTTAATTTTTATTTATAAGTTATATAATAAAAATAAAACAAAAATATAGTACTGAAAAATAAAATATATAAATTTATTTATATAAATAAAGTTTATTCATAATTGAACACACTTGTTCACAATAATAAATAAATGATTACTGTTTTTATTATTAAAAAAGTTGAATATTTATATTTTTATTATCTTAATTATTTCAATTATTTCAATTATTTCAATTATTCTCTTTATTTCAATTATTTCAATTATTTCTCTTATTTTTATTATAATATTCATTATAAAATTATTTAACCATCCACTCTTATTTTTTTGTAATATTATTAAAAATAAAAAAAATTTAAATTAAATTTATTAATTATTTTTTTCAAGTCTTATTATATATAAATTCACTTTAAAAGTTTAATTATAAGAATCCAATTTGTATAATAATGAAACTTTTAATTATATTCTTTAATATTTAAATTATTTTGCTTATAAAAATTATATAAAAAACTATTGGTTTGATATTTTTTTTGCTTATACTGTATATACAAATAAAAATTTTTTATTAAATTAAAATTTGCTTATCTTATTAAAAGATTAATATTATATTTAAATTAATTAAGTTTCATTAAATCACATTATAAATTATTATAAATATTTATATTTTATAACAATAGCAATAATAACAAAAAACTCTTTCTCGCAAATCAATTTTTAATTAAAAATTTTCTTATTTGGCAACAACTCTTCAAGAAACCATTCATCTCCAAGTGCTTCCAACTATTAAATAACTTCTATCATGAAACAATCATCAACAAATAGTAACAAAAAACAGTTCCTACATGTGATTATTCATCAGGACTGGAACCAACTCTCTCAAATTTATTATCTTGACCTTACCAATAACAAAATTATTAGGACAGAACCTGCATGTTCCCATCTTATTACCAATCTAACAAACTTTCCTAACTAATTTCTTATTATAAGAGAAGGAAAAGACATTAAAGAAATCGTTACTTCAGGCTCTACAAATAACATTTGCATTTTCAACTTCACAATAGAATTCGTCAGAAAAAAGGACCAAGGAAGACTTTCCCAAACCAGAATTTCACTAGTCAACAACAGAAATATCTCCCTTAACTTTCAACATATCAGTAACATAGCAGAAAAAATGAAAAAAACAAAACTCAATATAGAACTTTACAATTGTTTACAAGAATTTCTCTTACTTTCCTAAGGAATTACAAAAAACCCCAGCCAGTTTACCCCTGAAAAGAATCTTCCATCCATCACATCTCTTGTCTCCCAAAAAAGGAATGTAGATCCAACAACCACAATGCATACACATGCAAGCTTCTCATCTATCACTTCAACCCTTTCCCAAATCAGCAATTCCATAAAAATTAGCATAATAACTGATACACCAATGAAACTATCTAATCTGGATTCTGTTAAATCCAAACAAACCAATCAAACAAACATTACTCTAACTTCCTCCCTTGATACTTGCATGGTAACACCTAACTTTAATATAGAAATCAGTAAAATTCTCCCTACAAATCAATCAAATTTCATGGTAATCGATGATGTTGTCAACCTTGACGAACTAGCAAAACCTACCAAACAACCCAAAACTACTCCATATACTTGATCATCCTTTTTCAAGTAACAAGTTCAAAAAGAACTACAAGAAATCAGAGATATCAACCAATATGAAACACTTAGAGCTAATACAGAAAAACTAGTTAACAACCTACTTCCAGCACCAAACAATATTCAAATCTTAATTCAAACTATAGACACAATCACCAAACTTCCCCAATATCCACTCTATTATCTAAAAGCAATAATGAACAAAATCAGCTTCAAAGATTGTACATTCTTCAGTTCCTTTACAAAAAATAAAAACCTCATGCCAGCCCACCAAAAAGAATTCATTGAAATTAAAAAAGATTTCCAGGACAAATACAAAAGAAAAAACAATCTCAACTTCATCAACTTCGAAACCAAGAAAAAAATTCATGCTATAATTTGTACAATCAATTATATATCATCGACATAAAAATATTCTCTACTATGAACTTGCAAGTCTCCTTACCTATCTCATCAACTATTTTATCAAAAAACCAATCTTCATTCTTGACTACATTTCTATCAGAGACAAATTCAAAAAACACCTCATTGACTTCCTTCCTAATCTTCTATCTGAACTAACAGAAATCCCTACTTAAATCAAAATCAAACTTCCTATCAAACTTTCAATGCCAGACAAGGCCAATCTAATTGCAACTCTTCGAATACTAAACTCTCACTACAAATTTGACAAACTTCCTGCTACTTACTTTAAAGAAAATCCTTCTCTTCCTGAAAATCCAAATGACCTCCTAACTAAATACAAAGGTATCTTCCTCATCAAAAAGAGAAGTGATCTCATCAATCTCTCCAATTACAAAAACTATATTTGTAAAGAATACAAAGTTCCTTTCAAACTATCCAATACCTACTTTAACTTTCCACCACCAAAAAAACCACTTCCAACAACTCATCAACTTCTAGATCCAAAATACAAACATTTATATTCCTTAAATCCAAGAGATAGCCTCTATACTCTACAGAAAATCATAACTCTACTCCGAAAAACTTACTACTTCAAATTCTTACCTAACGACTTCTTTTATATTAGAACAAAACTTCCCTCTTCCTTTAATAAAGCCAAACTTGAAACTAACATTCTACTTCCAGTGACAAATTCCAATGACATCTTCTCTCTTCTCAAAACACTTGCCAAAAAATATATCTTCACTAGCTCTCTCTCCAAACAATGGATCAATTTTTCTCCACACTAAATTACAATCTCAACTCAAAATCCAACCAGCAGTACAGATAACAATGAACAAACCACTTTTTCAAGCAAACTTCTACTTCCAACTAACTAGCAAGAGATAAATGAAAAAGCAGGAACCAACTTTCCAATTACCAGGAAAATTGATATCCGTTCTAACATTATCAAAGCCCATCAATTCTACCAGTTCTCAAAAGTCTCTGATGACTGGATTCAGATTTCTACCAAATCTCACCTTTTCAATCCTTTTGAACTTAAAAAATTTCTTAAAGAAAAACATATCCAAATAGAACTGCCAATCATCAATGATGTCAACTTCATCTCAAAAATTCACAAATTAAGAGAACACTTCAGCTTTCAAAAGTTACCAAATGAATATATTACACAAATTGAACTTCCTGAACCCTCAACTAAATTCTTCAAATTTTTTTAATCTATGAATACAAACTTAACCAAAAATTTATTAATTATCAAAAACTTTTCAAAAATCACTTTAATAAAAAACAAACCTTTCTTATTGGAAATCAGCTCATTAAATACTCAAGATCTAAATGACATAACCAAACTCAACTGCCTTCTGAAATATATCAAAAACAACAACTTCGACATATTTGGCTTATCAGAAACCAAACTTCAAAATACAAAAAAAATTCTCCATATCATTGAAAACTTTATTATCCATTCAAGCAACTTGGATCAAAGCCAATTAAGTGTTTCAATAATACTTAACAAAAATCTCTCAAACCATCTCTACAAAACTATCAAACTTCAAGGTTATATAATCTCAATATTCCTTCAATTCAAATCAAAAATAAAAATATGTATTACACAAGTCTATCTCACACATGACATAAACACAAGAAAAAAAACCACCTTATATCTTCAAACACTTATCAATAACAACTTCTTAAAAAACATATCACACATCATTATTGGTGACTTTAACTTCACACCAAAGTCAATAGACAAAACTCAAAAATTCAAACCGAAATACAAATACTTTATCTACAAAAAACTAAACAAAAATTACATCGACATCTTACGCCTTTTCTTTCCTTACAAAACTATTTATATATTTTCAGGACCAACTGGTCACAGCCGCATTGACCAAATTTGGATATCAACTAATATAGTCACACAATTTACCAAAACACAAATACTTAACACCAAACCAGAATTTTATAACAACTATAAAATCATTACATTAACACTCAAATTTTCTAATCACCAAACTTCCTAAAAAAACACCTGCCATTTTTTACAACTTCAATAAAACTACACCCAAAATATGGAAAACAATAAACACAACCATTGCTAATGACCTATTATTCTTTCCTAAAGAATCTAATACTGAAGACGCCTGGAAATTCCTCAATTCAAACATTATCAAAACCCTTAACAAACTAGTTTCAAAAACTAAAATTTGCAAAAATACTCCACAAATTTTTAACAAAAATGGTACAATACTTCATAAAAAACTTCAAATGATCAAATTTCATATGTATAACCTCTCAACACAAAACTCTTACCCACTCAACTATACAATTACAAAAGATCCCAAACAATTCAAACTTCCATATACAAACAAAAATGAATAAATTACTTCACTCAAAAAATTATTTAAAATAACCTTTAAAACACTTAAAATTGAAAACAACTTATAGAGAAAAGAAATGATCAGTAAGATTATCAATCAATTTATAACAAATCTTCAAAAAAATCTCAAACTCATGATTAAACAAACACTTAATCATAAAAACTCTCGTGCCTCTTTCACAAAAATTATCGATCCTATCAATGAAGAAGTTATAATTGATCCACTTCAAATCCATCAAACAATCACAGACTATTATAAAAAAGTCTTTCGCAAATGATCAATCAATAATCAACTTCTCTCCAAATGGGAAAAACACTATACTCCACTTAGTAATATCAACTTTTCAATCTACAATACATTAATGAGTTCAATTACCAAATATGAGATAACAGAAACAATCAATTCACTTCCAAATAACAAAACACCAGGCCTTTCCAAAATCACATACTTCTTCATAAAACAAACTCAAAAAACACTTATTCCTTATCTACATATAATTTTTAATCAAATACTCTCCTCCCAAGAAATTCCAACAGACTGGAAAAACTATTATATTTTTCCAATCAGCAAAAAACTTCAATAGAAATATAACATTTAAGAAACAAGGCCAATAGCCCTAGTCGACTCTTTCAGAAAAATCCTAATCAAAAGACTTAGTCTCATCTTAACAAAACACAATGTCCTTCAAAAATCCAACTTTGCAGGCCTTCCTAATCAAAGCACCTTTAAACCAATACAAATCCTCAACTCAATTTATAACTCCAAAAAACTTATACAAGAGGAACTTTGGATTCTATCACTTGACATTAGTATAGCCTTCGACTTAGTTAATCTGGATATGCTCAAAAAATCAATAAAAAGAATACACCTACTAGAAACCTTCATCTCTCTAACCAGCAATATTTTTATAAACTGCTCATGTCAAATAATATCAGACTCTGGCCTAACTCAACAAATCATAATTTCTGATGGCATCAATCAAGGAGAAACACTATTACCTCTCTGGTGAATTATCTTCTATGACTCTCTAATAACAGCCCTAACACAACAACATCAAATCTAAAACATAACACTATAGCATACATAGACAACCTTAATCTCATTGCAACCTCAAAATCTGAAATCCAAAACAATCTAAATATTGCAACAGAATTCTTTCAACTTAATGACATTAAAGCCAACCCAACAAAAACTAAATTAATTATCATAAACTGTGAAACCCCTAACAAAAAAATCTTACAAGGAACAATCTTAATCCTCCCATCCCTTAAAAAGAAACCAATAAGAATTCTAGGCATCTGGCTCTCTGAACACAGCATCCTTATACTCAACCATGACAAAATTCTTGAAAAAATTAAATCAATCTCCCAATCACTTAAATTCAAATACACAACAGGTTACATGGCCTCATACATATATAATAAAGTCCTCCTCCTACATATAGAATATAAACTCCAAACAACTTTTTTTACTTCAAATATGCTCAAAAACCTCCAAAAAAAAATTGATTCAACAATCAAACACAAATTTAATATTGAAAAAACTCTCATCCAATCTTGATATTACAATCCACCCATCTTTAATATCAAACCAATCTCAGATTTACAATTAGAAGTCCTAATCTCCAACTTACAATATATACTCTTCAACCCTATCACCAAACACAACAAATAACTTGAAATTCTTGCAATACAACTCAAAATTCCCAACCACTTTGTATCTTTCAAAACCAACAAGTATCCAAACACAACATTACAACATATACAATTCAACTAGTCAAAAAATATAATATTATATTCTGCTCTAAAACTAATTGTCAATACAAACTTTCAGAAAGAAGTATATCTCTTTACCAACTCTTATCATATCACTCAAACTGGTTAACCTTTACAAAATAACTTTTAAAAAAACAACTCTACTATATTGAACAACTACTTAAATTCAACAATAACAACCTTACAAACTGGCAACATATCTTAGCCAGGCTTGGATTCAACACCCATGGCAAAATACCTCTCTGGTACAAACTCCTATTACAACAAAGCTTCCAACAAATTGGCTCAACTCCAATCAAACTAAACAAAAAAAAAATGGTTAGCATCCCTTGTTAACAACGAAATAATCATAAGAAAAAACAAAAAACAAATACAAAAAATCTTCTCATCAACCACTGGACCTATAACAGTTCTGATCTTAACAAGTTCATAATACTTTCTAAATACCAAGGCTGCCTACTAAATGTCCAAATAAATACCCACAAATGTCAACTTCTAATACCTATCAATTCACTTAACCTCTTTACCAAACCTCAACCAAACAATACAACTAAAACAAAAGCAACTAAAAATAATCTCTTTCAATCACTTTCTATAAAACTATCTATCAACAATTCACAAATCCCAATCTACTCAAATTTACACAAATCACTAATACAAAAATACATATCACCAACATCACAACAAATCATCAACTTACTCATACAATACAACAATACTCCTCTTGAAATTCTATTTACATACAGTATAAACATTACTCCGGTCTAACAACAATTACTTGGAACTATATACAACACTACAAATCTTTTACAATCAATATCAAATCAAATCACTATCTATCACTTCTTCACACAATAATCATAATTTTTCTCTCTAACAAATCAAAGAAATATTATTTCTTTACCAAATATCTAAAACTAAACCATAAAACCTTCTTTCCACCCCTCACCAATCATAGAAAAAAATGCAAAACTCTATACTTTACCACCATCTCAAACATTTATAATATAATTCAAACTCTAAATTTTTCACACCTTCTACAAACCCACATCTACTATACAAAAAACACAATTAATCAATTCCCAACTATCACAAATCAATATAATCAACTCCTTATCAATTCAATTCACACTCACTGATACAAATAAAAATCCCATCCCTCCAACAAGGCAATATCTTAAGCAAATAAACAAAACCATTCGTTCCACAGAAATAATCTTCTTCCAATGAGCCCAAATAACTTTTAAATCAGACCTCTCACTTCTAGCTAACACTTTAACCTTTCTAAAAAAAACACCAATACCAACTAACCAATATCAATCCAAAATCTACAACTTCTGACTCAAAATCCTCTCCAATAAATTTTCAATCAAATCCCATCTATACACTACACTACTATACATCTATACAAATGATACATGTCTATGCTGTAACTCCTTTCCAGAAACCATATATCACATTTGACTCTGCAAATAAACATATCTATAATCAAAAAAATCATATCTGACTAAAGTTTCTAATGATACCACTTCAATACTTAAATTTACTATAAAAACATATAAATAGGTCACAATTCATATATTAAATTTACTATAGATCAGTATCATTTCAATACCAGTTCAATACCAGTTTGGTACTTTTTCGGAACCCTATATCTGACACTCAAATCTTACTTACAAAAATTCAAAAACAACAAAAACTTCAATCTCAATCTATCTAAAAAACAATCAGTACTATTATCCATCTTATTAACTTTTCAACAGGAACACTCCATATCAAAAGTCTTTTCAACAACCTTCAATCAACTCAACAAGATTTCAAACTCCTCAATGAAATCCAAAATGAATCTCTCAAACTTATCTATCACCACATCTGAATTCCAAAAAATAAAGATATAATAGTAGAAGAAAACTTTCTCGACATCTCACAAAACACCAAATTCAAATGAACCAACTGTAACAAACCAAACAAAAATCCAACCAATCCTAACAAAACACAAAAAAAAGATTCCAACAAACAATAACAAACAAACCCATCAACACAAACTAATCAATATAATACTTAAACTTTTTTCAAAAAATCTATCCATGTCTCTCCAGGATAGAATAAATTATTAAGAAGGCATTAGCCCTCCAATATTAAATAGTTCCTTTCCTTTTCCCTGCTCAAGAGTTTTTTATTAGAAATATATTGAATCAGGTGGTAGGCTGACATGTATAGCAATGTATCTTATATCTTAATATTAATCATGTAACAATTATTATTTTACTTTATTAATAAAGATTATGAGAAATGCCTCACTTAACATTAAAAAAAAAACAATAGCAATAACAATAATAATGTAATAATACAAATAGTGAAATTAATAACACAATATATGCTACACAAGTGATACAAACAAGCCAATAGAGAGAGTATTGTAATTGAAATACAATTATTCAAACTGAATCTCTTTAGAATATCTGGAACTTGAAATACTAATAAGACTATATTTCTATAAGTCATACAGATATTTGTTATATTCTGTAATGACTAAAACCCAAGTTAAATATGGAATTATCATTGATATCTGATAAAATATCAATAGGATCTTTATTATTAATCTTATTTGACTTATTTGAATTATAAAGGATATTTCTATAAATAGTTTAATACTATATTAATTAATTATTTTTATCTTCTATTATATATATATAATTTCTAGAGAACCAATAAGATTATATATATTATATTCAATTATGTATTATTACTTTATTTATTTATATAGAAAAATTATTTATGACCTGTGGGTCTATAATGTAGTGGTTAACACTTCACAGGTTAAATCACAAGATACCAGTTCAATCCTATGTGAGGGTGGTTGAATAGGAATTAATATGATATCTGGCACCATAACCTGTATAAGCACTGTTTTTTATAAGAAGTCATTTCTAGGGCTCCTAAAGATACCACTTCAATACCATTTCAATATTAGTTCAATACTTAAATTTATTATAAAAACATATGAGTAAGCTACAATCCATATATTAAATTTACTATAGATCGATACTATTTCAATATCAGTTCAATACCAGTTTGGTACTTTTTCAGAGCCCTAGCCGTTTTACACACTAATTCAAGTGGGCATTGAGATTGTGATTTCCAGAAAAGGCATCATGGTGTGACGATCGTCTGGTTGGTGTTATAATGATTGCCAGAAGTTACAAGAAGTATGAGGTGTTTGCTTTCGGTAAAGATAGCTTGGTGATCATTTCCCTATGGTACCTGGTGTCTTTTCCTACAGGATAGCTGGAAAGGTCCTATTTCAATTCAGTAATAAATCACTTCGACAGTTACTTATCCCAAGAAGGTGGCCTAGCAGTAAGACCGCTAGGTAATCTTATGGATACCTAAATAGGCAATAAGCCTGGTGACATAAGTTCCTTGGATGTTCTTGAGTAGCTTGAGAAGGGGTAGAAATTAAATAGAAAACAGTATGTCCAGCTGCAGGTAGCAGATCTGGAAAGATTAAATTATAGTGTTCTATTTGCCAAATATAGGTACTACCCAGTGCCCAAAAATTTCAAATTCCCCTTAATTTCACACAGTGTTAAATAGAACATCTAGTTATACCAATAGGATGTATTGCAGTAAGACCTGAGTCGGCAATACATATATAGGTAGGCTGCACCCGGATAATATACCTGTGGGTGAATTCTAATTAAGGGATTGTAAATGTAAACAGAAATATACAATGTATGTTGTTTACAGCACAATTAATAAATTAGAGTAAAGCTTACTCACAATACTAAAAAAAAAAATGAAAAAATTATTTATATAAAAAAGCATACTTTTCTTTGGAAAATAATATAGTTGCCTAGTTTTTCTCATATTTAATAAAGTTTTTTTTTATTAATCCTAATATTATAATGTCCCCATATATTAAATATTACAAATAATAAATAAACAATTTTAAAAATTAATAATATAAATAGTTATATAAAACAATATATAATCTTTTAATAATTTATAAGAAATATAAAAATTATATTTGCTTAATAATTTTATTTTTAAATTAAATAATTAAATTATTTAAATTATTTGAAATAATTATTATAAAATATAAAAGTTATATTTTATTTAATCTTTTTTTTTTTACTGCAAACAAGCATAAAATGTGAGACTTTATTGATTAATTAATAATCTTGTCATTACATTAAGTATTCATTTAAGTTAACACTAGCCTATTGTATAAAAAACTTCTAAAATAATAAAAACATCATGTGGGTGAAACTACAGTAGAAATGGTTTATAAATAGCTTATGTTTATTTATAAACAGCTAAGTTATGACTGGTGGAAATATTTTTTTTAGTAGTATGAAAGATTTTCAAGAAATTTGTCTTGATTTAGTAAGTCTTTAATATGTTTTTATGTGATATTGTTATTGTTGTTGTTTCTAACAAGTTAATACTGGTTTGGTTCTTGTTTGATTGGAGTGTCAGAATTGGATTGGATGTTGGAATTGTGTAGATTGTTTGGAAAGGTTGAACTGGTTTTGGTTTTTGGTTTTGAAAAAATTTTTGATATCGTTGCAATGGTACAGTAAAGCATACTGTGTTTAAGTTATTTAGAAGGGTTTGATTGAGACAAGTAGGAGAACTCAAAACTCTACTTGAATGTACTTTTAGGAAAAAATTAGCGATATTGAGAAAGATGAAAAGGATGATTATTATGATAATAATAAATGAGAAGGTGCATAAAGACAAAATTAAGAAGAAGAACTGCCATGGGCCTTTTCCTATGCAACCAAAAAATAAATAAGACTTCCAAATTTGCTTGACCTTTGACCATAAGTCCTATCCCAATGCAACAGTAGTCTTTAAAGTTTTTATGTCCTTGAGCTTATGGCATAGTTGGCATATTGAAGAAAGAGAGAAAAGTGCTTCTTTTAAGAAAATTATCATAAAAGGAAATTTTCAAGAAATCAGTAATAAACGGGCGAGAGTTTTTTTTCATATATATTTTATTTAATCTTAGAAACTTCTAAGTTTAATAATTTACATTAATTAAAAACTAAATAAAAATAACATATTGTATTATTTCTATTTAACTTAAATACTTTTATTTGGATATATAATCCATATTATAATTTTAATTATATTTGAAAATAATATATTTTATAAATTTGATTATGTTTAAAAATAATTAATTTCAAAAAATTATTTATTAATTATTTTAATAAATAAATAATTTGTATTTTTAAAAAATTAATATAATTTATATATATATATTTTTTTTAATCGCAAATAGGCATTAAATGCGAGACTTTTATTAAACGAAAGTTTATAGCCATTATATTAAGAATTTTTACATATTTAGAAAACTGTAAATTAATCCTAGCCTATCGCAACTAACTAATAGTACCAACTGTTACCAGATGAGTGGGTTCATACTAGTAGTGTTGAATGGCTAATGCCTATTCAAAACGATGATGTTAAGGCAGGTGGGAATATTTTTTTAGTAGTATCGAAGATTTTCAGGAATTTAGTCTTGATTTGATAAGTTTTTGTTGAGTCTTTGTGTGATGTTGTTGTTGTTGTTGTCATTCCTAACAGGTTAAAACTGGTTTGGTTCTTGTTGAATTGAGGTGTCAGAGTTGAATTGGCCATTGAGATTGTGTAGATCGTTTGAAGGGGTTGAGCTGGTTTTGGTTTTTGATTTTGAGAAAAATTTTGAAATTGTTGAGGTGGCGCAGTAAAGCGTACCATATTGTTGTTTGGAAGGATTTGGTTGAGACAAGTAAGAGAACCCAGAACTTTACTTGAATGTACTTTTAGGAGAAAATTGGCGATGTTAAGGATAGTGAGGAGAATGGTTATCATGAAGGTAATAAAGGAGGAGGTGCATAAAGACAAAGTTAAGAAAGAGGACTGCCACGGGCCTTTCCCCATGCAACCAAAGAA
>CAJVPV010000827.1:0-18675 GCA_910591835.1 Acaulospora morrowiae | reverse complement strand
TATGTATTGTTTAAAAGTAGGGACCGAAAAAATCATATCTAGCATTTTTGCTGCCTTCAAAAATAATTACCCATATAAAATGGCTTCATATGTTTAATATTCAAACTATTGTATTTCAATAAATAATTAAATGCTATTCAATTTTTTTTATTATATTTCTTGAATAATACTAGGAACATAAATGGATGAACCAATTATTGAATCTTGCATTAAACTCTTTCTGACAAAGAAAGACATGTCAAGTTTAAATTATAATAAAATTCAAAAGATATACGTAATAACTATCTTGTTTCCTCAAAAAAAAAAAATGTAACTATTTTTTTTTTTATTCTGATGAGTTAATCAATCCTGATTTGGGAGGCATTGTTATTTATTTCGTGATTTATCGATCTTGATCATCATAGGGTTTGAAAAGAGCGAGAACCTGGACTGAAGGTCGATAATGGATTTTCACCATGTTTATAAACTTTTTAGCTCCACCTATCACTCGGACTCAAGCGTACAGAAACAAGCCGAATCGCAATTAAAGCAGGTTAATAAAGGGACACGCTTTGTGAATTCATAAGTTATAAAGATTTGATATTCATTTCCTTGCGGACTTCTTAAGGTAGAGGCAACACCGGGCTTCATTTCCGTGCTTCTTCAAATACTCGTTTCTCAAGAGACTGAACTTGCAACGAGTCAAGCGAGTATGTACACGGTTCAACTTGATAAAAGAACTTTACTAAGGGTTTAATGCTCACGAAATTCTATTCTTATATAGTTTCTATTTACCTGAAAAACCGAGTTCGAACCTCGTGGGAATACGAAGACTCTAAGTCATCAAATGTTGTACCCATTGACCCTCAAGATCGTGAACAGTTTAAAGGAAGCATACTACGCGTATTACTAGAAGTACCTAATGCCGTAAGGTAAAACACGGATTAAAATAATGTCGTGATAATGTTGACTTGTGACTAATTTATCCTGTAATTATTAGGGTGCAGCTTATTGACTCGCTGGGTAGAGTCCTTTCCAACGATTATCCCGAAAAATGGCCAGATTTTATGACGCAAGTGAATACTCTCCTATCGTCCAATGATTTAAATTACGTGTATATAGGACTATTGGCTTTACGGCAGGTTGTTAAAGTTTATCAGTAAGTGTCAAGCAAAAAAAACAAACGAACTCGAATCAATAATCATCAATAAAATTATTTTTGTTGATCAAATTGGTTCTGTTTATTAGGTGGAAAGCCAGTGAGAGTAATATACCTCTCTTGGAGATAGTTCAACAAACTTTTCCCATTATTTTGCACATAGCGCAAAATTTACATAGTGAAATTAGTTTGGAAGCTGCTGAAATGCTAAGAATTGTCGTTAAGATTTACAGTTCTGCAACACAAGTAAGAACTGGTAATTTATAATTATCATAAAATTCATTCTTACGTTATTAATGCATCGTTTGTGTCGAACTTTAGTATGAACTTCATAAGCCGCTTCAAGAGGATTCTTCGATTGTACCATGGACCACATTAATGTTGCAATTGTTTGAAAAGCATATTCCTGAAGAGATAATACCCACGGACATCGAAGAGCGGCAAAGATTTATTTGGTTTAAAACCCAGAGATGGGCATGCAAAAATTTGAATAGGATTTTTTCAAGATATGGAAATCCTGCACAACTCGCGACATCATCCACGAAATATAATGCATTCGCGGAAAAATTTGTACATCATTTTGGACCGCAGATTCTTCAGACATATCTGCGTCAAGTTGAGCGTTGGATTAAACGCGAAATATGGCTAAGCGATAAAATTCTTTATTTTTGTTCGGACTTTTTTAAAGACGCGTAAGCTTTGAAGTCATAATGCTAATTAACGAAGCACGAACCACTATGGTTCATGAAATTAACCTGAGATCAAAAACTCATGTAGGATTACCCAAAAAATTACATGGCAAATTATTAAGCCTCACACAGAAACGTTGGTCTCTCAATTCATATTTCCACAATTGTGTTTTTCCGATGAAGATGAAGAATTGTGGGTTGAGGATCCTGTTGAATATATACACAAAAAAATGGATTTCCTGGAGGACTTTACGTCACCATCTGTGGCAGCTGTAACTTTCCTGATGGACCTGGCACGACATAGGAAAAGATATACATTCATGGGAATAATGGGGTTCATCAACACAATACTCACAACTTATATTTCGGCTCCCCCGGAGAATCGAAATCCACGACAGAAAGATGGTGCCCTTAAGATGCTTGGTTGTTTGTCTGACATGGTTCTCCGTAAAAAGTACGGTGTTGCACAACTAATGGAGGCAATTTTTTTGAATCACATTTTTCCCGAGTTTCAAAGTCAATACCCTTATTTGAGAGCAAGAGTAAACAAAAATTTCAACTATGTGTTTTTTTTCATTTCAATATTTTTTATAACTTATTGGGTTTTTCGTGAATTTGTGGTAATCAATAGGCGTGTGACATGCTTGTAAAATTTGACGAATTGGATTTTGATCTTGAGTCCAGTCTCGCCACCGCGTTTCAAGGCGTCATAACTTGTATGAGCGATTCTGAACTCCCGGTTAAAGTTCAAGCGTGCTTGGCCTTGCAATGCTTAATGCGTCACGAATCTGGTAACGTCTGCCTTTCTCACGCTGACCCGTTGAACATTAATGAAATACTTTTCGCTGATTCCTTCTTTATTCGATCTAGTACGCACCGCATTAATACCTAATCTACCAATTATAATGCAAAGTAAGATGAATTTACATTATTTAGTCCTGCTGGTTTTCATGTAAATATCCAACTTTCCAACATTTGTATAAATAGAATTACTTGAACTCACGAATCAGATCGATAGCGACACGCTATCTACTGTGATGGAAGAATTCGTTGAAGTCTTTGCAGAGGAATTGAGCCCTTTCGCTGTTCAATTGTGTGAACAACTGGTACGTCTCATTTGATGAAACGAAAGGGTGTAAGGTCATGATCCAAATTTCAATATTGATATACTTATGTTCTTATAAATATAGAGAGACACTTTCCTTCGGATAATGCAAGACTTCCAGGATGCACCTGCAGAAGACATCGATTCCCCCGAAGATATGGAAATAAGTGAAAAAACAATGGCCGCCACAGGAGTGCTCAAAACCATTACTACACTGATCTTAAATCTAGAGAGTACACCTGAAGTTATGTCTCAATTGGAGAATGTGCTCTTACCGGTTATTAGCTTCACGTTGAAAAATACAATCGCTGGTGAGAAGTAGAAAGAATAATGCGCGTATACATTGCCCTACTCAAAAGTCGTAATTACTGATTTTTGACTAGCGCATTTTCATGTAACCATATTTTAACCCTGACATTTCACTCCGTCATCTTATTCAGAATTGTATGATGATGTTTTTGATATTATTGATAGTTGTACTTTCTCCACCAAACAAATTACCCCCACAATGTGGGGAGTGTTCGAATTGATTTACAATACCTTTAAGGGAGATGGCATTGAATCGGGAATAGATTACATTGAAGGTATATGATGCAAAGCCGGTAATTGTCAATGTAACAGATGCACTTCGATGTAATTATATTTTATTTTATTTAAATTTTCCAGAGATGCTTCCTTCATTGGACAATTTTATATCCTATGGCACCCAAGCGTTTTTGCAAAATGCTAAATTTCCGACAATGATACTCGATATCATAGATACCGTAAGGCTTCTTTTCATTTCATCCATTCCTAAAATATGAATATTTCCTTAACCGGATCCAATTACTATAATAGGTCATGAAAAGCGATCGCCTGGGTGAAAATGATCGCGTTTGTGCTTGCAAGTTAATTGAATCCGTGTTGTTGAATTGTCGCGGATATGTAGACCAGGTATTATTATTATTATATATTGGCTTATTTTAAGCCATGGGATTTGTTCATCTCCGTTTTTTGTTTTTTTTCGTTAGTTCGTCGAACCGTTTCTTGATCTCTCTCTGCATTATTTGTCTGAAGTAAAAAAAATCACGAGTGTCCCTTTCAGGATTCATTGTATCGAAGCCGTAAGTGCATTTTAAATTTGCAATATTCTTTTCCATTGAAAATGTTTTTTTTATTTTATTTGTGATTATCTTATTGAAAAAAATTCCAGGTGATAAATTGCCTCTATTATAACCCACGTATTACTATTCACCATCTCGAAAAGTGCGGAATGACTCAGGCGTTCTTCACGTTATGGTTTGAGAATATTAACAAGTTTTCGCGTGTTCACGACAAAAAACTTGTTATCGTCGCCCTTTGTGCCCTGATTGAAATGCCAATCGAACAGTTACCGCAAACCTTGCAAGCTGGTTGGCCACAGGTATTAGATGGCATCCTGACAGTTTTTAAAACATTGTCAAAGGCTGAAGAGAGTAAGTTCACAACATTCGTCCGAAAACGTTATTGTCCGCTTGATGACATCTTCACATGATCTCGTTTTGCCAACAGATCGACAGCGTATGGAAAAAGCAGGTATGGATGGCGATGATTCTCTGGACGATGATTTTAACTCTTCGGAACTTAATGATGAAGTGGAAGATGACGATCAGGGTGAGTGAGGGATTGAACTTTCATTCTATCGATGGCCTTTTATTGCTTCATTTCATGATAAATCTTTTCAATGGAAGGTGACGAAAATATAATTGATGAAGATACGCAATATTTGGAATATTTAGCGCGAGAGGTAATAGGACATGCGCGCCGTTTATCGCGAAGATAAAAATAATACTTTTTGAATTAATTCGTTTGTGGTAATTTCAGGCTGATAAGAAGAATCGAGGTGAAGAAGAAGAAGAAGAAGAAGAAGTCCTGGAAGAGGAGCTCTTCTTTGAATCACCTTTAGATAAATTAGATGTATACGCAAGATTTCAGGAAACTTTTGTGGGTACGTCGGTTTCTTTTTCAACTACTTTCAGATGCTTCTGCTTTGCTTATTTGGCACATTCGTATTTTGACGACCAATAGGCGTACAACAACATTACCCAACGTCATACTCTCTCCTCACTAAGAATCTCGACCAGGACAAACAAAATTTCATCTTGTCATTATTCGAAAAAGCCGAACGACAAAAAAACCAAGAGAATGGTGAAACATAATATAATAATTAATATCCATTTTTGTGGATTTTTTTTCTTCATAGGATACTTTATCATAATAAGTTTAGTAGTCATTTATAACTTGACAGAAAATCTTCCCTAAATTTACCTTCACCCGATAAAATAATAAAACCGGGAATCCCATTTTTAACGACACATCTTGGATGGGACAATACTTCTTTCAAAGTGCAACTGTTGGCAATTTTCAGTAATTTCGGTTTGACCTCATTACCGGTCGTCAAAATGTACTCGTGATAAACTTGAACGTTGTCGGGCTTATACCTGTGTGAAGCGTCCCAAGGTGCGGGATTTTCGAACATGACGTCGAGATGATCTTGAAACGTGTTTTCTTCATTGAACTCAGCGATGAAATCTGTTTCCTTGTACTCGGGATATAAAAACATCACAGGCCAAACAAGTTGGTTTTCAGAATTCAGATGCACCGAGTGCGGTAATGTCGGGGCGTCATTCGTTGTCACCATAACAATGTTACGTGCCTAACAAAGGGAACAAGAAGAATGAGAAAGAAAGATTCTAAATTTGCGCATATCTTCTGGGATGTTCAAATAAAAATTACAAACTCGTGCACTCCGGGATTTTCAGGCGTTCAGCAGTCCTTAACAGAATATGATAAGATACCTTCAATGCTGTTTCCAAAGCATCTTTCGTTTCTCTTTCTTTTCGCTCTCTCTCTTTGTTTATGCGAATCCTTTGATCCAACAATTCCTTCTTTTTAATACAAGTTTCTTTAAGTTGACGTAAAGCTACATTATTTGGTTCAACCTATAAAACATTAGTTTGATTTCATATTTAGATGTCAAGCGAAATGTACAAATAGGTAAATATAGGTATATCAACATACCTTCAATCCGTGATCACAGCAATCGAGTGCTTCTTCCATTTTGTCAAGTTCGCATAAAGCTTTTGCGGATCGGTAGAATGCCTTAACATTCGTGGAATTCAAGTTGATCACTTTGGCACAATCTGTAAGAACTTTACGAAAATTCCCTATAAAAAAAAAATATATAAATAAAATTGTTTTCTTTGTTAAGTGATTTCTCGAAATCGAACAAGTCGTTGCCCACCTAATTCCAGGTTTACCGCTGCCCGGTTCGCCAGGCAAGCTTCGATAATTTTATTGTCTGAGCAATTGGTCTCCAACGCCTTTGTGTAAAAAACAATCGCATCTTGATATTTCGTTCGACCCTCTTTAAAACATTCATTTCCTTGTCTCTTAAAATTTTCGGCAATTTCTACATGAACAAAGAAAGGTTTATTCTGAGAGAAAGGATAATATAAAAAAAAAAAAAGGATCAATTTACGAACCTTCAGGTGGACCATCAAATAACAAAGATTGCAGAGCCGCAAGAGAATCGTTCTCTTCTTCCGGCAAATTTGACATAAACAAGGGAACCTTATCAATTTCATCGAGGAGAGCACTATCAGGCTTTGGTCTCTCGGGGCCTAGGAGTTTGGACATCTATGAATTCGAATTTGCGCGTGTACGTGATCATCCATCTGATCTGATCTGCATGTTTCTATATTATGTGAATTTTGGCTAAGGGATGGTATGAACTTTCGTTTGCTACACTCTGTGGTCGTCCTTTAAAATTCCATGGATGATGATAATTTTTATGCAAACAATAATAAATTCCTTTTTACTCACCATGACCCTCGACTACTAATTTTCCACGGGGTCATTGGTCTATCCTAAAGGACACAACACATATTGAATGTTCAAATCTTTGGAATTTAGGATTTTACGTGTCGGTTTTCAATTGATCTTTCGCTGAATTAATAAAATTGGTTTTGTTGCATGAGACAAGAGATGAGACGGATGCATTTGTCTTACCAAAAAACGAATAATAACGTTATGATTGTAGACAATGACTCATTGCATCAAGAGGAGTTGAAAAATAAACAAACAATCATCATTGGATTTTTAATGACTTAAGACCAAACAGTTACTTTATATATATGTATTCGATCTTGATCTTTGTTTAATAAAACACTTTATAAAATTGTCTTAAAAGCAAAGCACGCATAATCATACAAACTATTTCTTTAGCATATAACATGAACATTTCTTTTACGTCTGTTACCATCCCGACAACCACGAATTCCGACGATTCACCGAGAAACAGTTCTGATGCCAGCGAAGAAGTCAAAGTCATGGTGCCGCCGTTGAACTTTGCGATGGTAGCCCCGGGCGTCTATCGTTCCGGGCACCCAAACCGTCAGAATTTCCCTTTTCTTAAGAGATTGGAACTAAAAAGCATAATGTCAGTTTTTTTGGTGACCCATGAACGCGCCATTCATTATTTCATTATCTCATGAAAATTGTGCAACAGTTATCTTTCATCAGATGATATTCGCGAAGAATTAGATCAATTCGCGAGAGAGCAGAAAATACAAGTCTTTCACTATAGGATTGATGGGAACAAGGTAATTAATTTTGACTGTCCAATTTGCGAATTCCGCTTATATTTAAAATAAGCATCCCTATGCTCTCTTTCAAATTCACCGTATCCGACTCCCAAGGAACCATTTGTGGAGATTGATGAAAAAAAAATCAGCAACGCTTTGGTAAAAGTGTTGGGTAAAGCATTACTATAATATATGGCATCTTGTTCACTTTTGAAATATTGCTTATCGTTTATTTATCTATTTTTTTTTTTATTTTTTTTTATTTTTTTTAAAAAAAATGAATTTAGACATGAGGAATCATCCAGGTATGATAGAGTCCACAGTCTGTGACTCTTTATTCTAACCGAGATGAATAACTTTTTTTTACCAATTGTAGTGTTGATTCATTGTAACAAGGGAAAGGTGAATGAATCCCTTTGCCATACATTATTCGATCTTTCATATTTTACGCTCATCTTTCAGTTTGATAATGGTAGCACAGAATTGGTTGTCTGGTGGGATGTCTTCGTAAATTGCAGAAATGGTCCATGACCTCGATTTTCGATGAGTACCGACGATTCGCGGGTACAAAAGTCCTACCCGATCAGGAAGTTTAGTGTCCAAAATTATTTCATTGGCAAAACATAATGATGAATTACTCTTTATTGATGATATAAAAATTTTATGTTATTTAGTTCATTGAAATATTCTCTGAACATGTACCCTATGATCCACAATTTAAGCCCACCTGGCTATAACTGGATTCTGTTGAAAAAAGGCACATGAACATCTATTGTTACATATTTTTTAAATATTCCTTTTTGGGGGTAGGTAACAGGTTATTTTTTAAATAGAAATGTCTATGATAATGCAGAGAAAAAAAAAAATTACACTTTAAACCACTTTAAGGTACAAGAATACCAATCGGAATCTATAACATGGTGAGCGAAAAAAAAAAAAGATTAGTTACGAAACTCGAAAAAGCGAAAGTAAAATAAATTAATTAAGACATCGCACCAAAATTATTGCCTGGGTTGCAATGACATCTTCCAGTGTCGTGATACTCTCTTTCTTCAGGGCAATGTGCATATGGTGCATGTCTATATGCTATATCATTAAAGAAATGAACTCTTGATTTCTGCGTAAACAATGCAACCGCTATCGAGTGTACCGGTGCATCGCCCCACCTATACATTTTCATAAGAAAATTTATAAAGTGACAGACAAGTTGAACGAACAAGTGATTAAAACGTGAATGTGCTCAATACCTCTCATAGAAAAATCCACCCGATTTATCAAGGTAATTAAAGAATTCTCGGTAGGGTGAACTTCTCCAAAAATTTAAATCGGCAATTTCGAAATTACTCCAAAAGTGACAGCTGTGGTTGTGAATGAAACACAAGAGTAAATTGATTGATACACATTAACATCTACAATAAACAGGTGCCGTTGATCTCTTACAGATTGTAAGTTTTTCCTCCATCGTCAGATATAAAATCCATGATGTTATCCTTAGAAACATATTGCGGGTGTTCCTTTACAAATTTTTTCACCGTTTTCCAAAGAGTGGGAATGGTAGCTTCAAATTCCAATAGACTTATGGTAAATCCGTATAGCAATTTATTTTTTTGCATAAACAAAAATGGATCATAATCGAGATCGCACATAAAATCCACAGAAGGTTCTAATCTCCAATAATAATCGAATGGTAATAGAAGCGGATGTAGGAAAAAGAATCCTGAATTGAATCTACACATGTGCCTATAAGATTCGGATCCACCATATATGATGCCTTTCGATTCCATCTCTCTTCTCTTCCTTGCTGCTTCTTCTTGATCAATCCACTGCGGATAACTCCACATTTGTTTTGGTATTACACCTTAAAATAAGATATAAATCAATATGTTAGGATGGATGATTGACATCAAAACCCAACGAAAATTCTCTAATGAAGATTACCATATTGCGTTTTTGCTTTGGTCAACGATGATGTGAAAGTTTTGAATTCTTCTGTAAACTCTTCATCATTTAGAAATACGTAGGGGTAATTAAATTTCTTGTTCCACCTGTCTTCGAATTGTCTCATTGAACTTCGAATTTGATACAATTCATTATTCCTGACCAATACTACGATCACCGCGTTTACTCTGGTGATATTTTGATATAAACTTTTATCTTTTCTCGGATCTATCCATTCTTTCGTCAGGAAGACCTCGCGGGATGTATTACCATAGAAGACTTGTGGTGAATACTGTCGCAAGTAGAATAGGGTTGTGAATGCTATGAGTAAAACTAATATCAGGCAACGAAATAGTGGCGAACGAAGAAGGTATCTTCTTGTTATAATATCCATGATTTTCACGCGAGCCAAAAAAAGTAATATATATTTTCATCCAATCGCGATGATTGGGTAGACCAGAAATTTAATTTTTTAAATCCGAAGAACCAATAAAAAAGACCAATACGCTGTTGTGTGATGAAAGATCTTTTGTTCCTCATGTTCCTCATTACAAATATTATGCAAGGTACAATCTCTAAATTTAAAAAATTTAAAAAATGCAATATTATAATTTAATTTATAAAATACTTGATTATAAATAACGAATATTTATAAAATACTTGATTATAAATAACAAGTATTTTTCTTGTTACAGTATATACAGTATGTATATTGAGAACACTAAACTATATTTATATATCACATGTTAATTGGCACATCAACTTATCAGAAATTAGTTATCGTTATATATACATGAGCTGCTAATCTTTTGTTATAATTTCTAAAATGTCGAGCAGTAAATACAACGAGCAAGAAACGTACCTACTTCATTTAAACGCTCTTCACGATCCGTTTCTTTAAATTAAATTTATATAATCTCCTTGTTGTTTAAACCTAGAGCGCAAGAAAATCTCGCTGATGAGGTTTCTGAAGCCAATAACCGTGAAAACGCGTTAACCGAAGATGATATATTTGAAGAATTGGAAAAGGACGACGATTTTGCAGTCGCTAGTTTTCGCGAGCAAAGGATGAAACAGTTGAAACGAGAGTATGTGCATGTCTTTTAAGACATTCGACTTTTTATGAAATTTGTATAATCTCACCCAAGTTTTTAATCTTGATTTGAATAGAATGACGGAACTTCAGGAATTGCATCAGAAGGGTCATGGATCTTACACAGAAATTCCGAACGAGAAAGAAGTAATTGAGATAACCACTAGCACCAAATTATGTGTTGTACATTATTTTCACAAAGAGTTTCGAAGATGTCAAATTATGGATAAACATCTCACGGTTCGTAGGAAATTATGGTTGGACAGATAGATCCATGTCTCTCAGAACAAATAATATCTAACCAGACTAATTTTTATTAGACAATCGCAAACCGACACTTCAAAACCAAATTTGTAAAAATCAATGTCGAAAATGCACCTTTCTTGGTAGAAAAATTAACAATAAAAGTTTTACCGTGTGTGATGTGTCTTGTGGATGGAATTGTCGTTGATAGGTAAGAAGAGAATGTCCTCCTGGGCGTTGGATGGATTTTACACTCAACTACCCATATTTACTTTATTATTTCTAGGATCGTCGGCTTCGAAGAACTCGGGAATACAGATAATTTTACAACAGAAGCTCTTGAATTGCGCTTATCTCGAAGTGGTAAATTTTATTTATTTTTATATTATACTGTAAATATCTTCTACTTCTAATCTTAACTCGATTTCTAACAGGTGTCGTATCACTGCCCGAGGATCCAAAGAAACAAGAGCGCAAAACTATATTAGGATTTTCCGAAGGAAATGAAGACGACGACGATGATTGGGACTAACAAAATAGATTTTTTATTGGAATATAGAGTAATTTAATTGTTTTTAACTTTCGAACATAGGGTTTACGGAATATAGAATCTTGAGATATGAAAATGGCATTTTTTTTACATGCATAATTTACCAATCAAATAATTTGGCATTAAAATTATCTAAGATAAAAAGGTTATACGGGGTTCGCTAATCTATAACCAAACTTTTACTATAAGTAATATATAGTTAATCAATAGCCTATCAAGTTGATTGCTGAAATCTTGAAATTTCATTGGCTGATTTTTTTTTTAAAAAAATTTGATACGTGTTTACTTAAGAGAGGCTGAGATTTTCAAAATTTGCCCTTATAAGGGAATGTAGTAGGATGAACAGACGTTAAATATTGATATATCATCAAGTCTGTTCTAAGTGGCTCTTTTAACAATCGTCGAGGGGTTTCGTTTCAAAAAAATTTATTATATAACTACTATCACTAAAGTGACTTTTCGATAGAATAAATAACCTACCTATAATAATAGAGATTAATGGATCAAGTTAGGCAATATACGTCGAAGGCGGAAGATGTCATTGGTACAATCTCTCAACCGCTGAAACCCTTCATTCCTGCAATCGCTCGTTTCCTCGTTGTGGTAACGTTTTTGGAAGACGCGTTCAGGATATTGTTTCAATGGGAAGATCAATTGTTCTATCTAGAGAGAGTTAGAGGAATTCCATGGGGTGCATCGCACTTTTTTTTGGCGAGTAATATCGTCGTAAGTTAAAAGATTACTGAGAAATTTTTCCGATTAAGACCTAAACAATATCCTTTATAAATTAATGTTCCCAATTTCCGAATTATGTTGCTATTGATAATTGTAGATCATGTTTGTAGGATCTTTCTTAGTCGTTGGGAGAAAATACCCCGAATACGCTGTCGGCGGTCTTTTCCTTGTTGTGGTAGCCCAATCGATTGGCTACGGTCTCTGGAATGAATTCAATTTTCTGTTAAGAAGTTTATCGGTGATTGGTGGCCTATTAATGGTTCTTTCTGACGCGTTTTCCAAAAAGAAATCAGTCTTTCCTGGTCTTCCGCAATTATCCGAAGTAGATCGTAAAACGTACTTCCAACTTTTTGGTCGCGTTTTATTGATCCTATTGTTCATAGGTTTTATTTTCCATGGGGAATGGTCCTACTCTCGAGCTATTGTCTCCCTCATAGGATTTGCTGCTTGCATAATGGTGGTTGTTGGTTTCAAGGCCAAGTGGTCGGCTACATTTTTGGTTCTGTCCCTTTCGGTTTTCAATTTGTTCATCAATAATTTCTGGTCAGTTCATCATGCAAATCCACAACGTGACTTTTTGAAGTATGATTTCTTCCAAACTCTTAGCATTGTTGGCGGATTACTGTTATTGGTGAATATGGGTCCCGGTGGAATTTCCATTGATGAGAAAAAGAAAGAATTTTAATATAACGGGTGCCGTTTACATGGCGTATTCGTTATATTTATGGACAATTTTGACGCATACCATGATATATTCCTACGAATTGTCCGTTAATATTATATTGTGTTCCTATAGCATCACTTTGTGAAAAGAATGAATGAAGGATTGATTCTTCTGTAATAACCCATTTCATTGGGTTACTTGTAGGATCGCTTATTTGATATCAATATTTTATTTGTATAAAAATTTTCATAATTATTATTAGCCTTCAATCTAACCCTAATTTTAAAGAATTAATGTTTATTTTTTTTCAAATATGTATCGTAAAAGAATTTGTTTATACGAGAATGTTCTTTAATTTTATAGATAAAATTATTTCGCTCTCTTTAAACTTCCGAGTGTTAGATAATATATTTGCCATTAGTACAATATCATTGTAGATTTTTCGACAGAATTACTTATTATAGTAAATAATTATATACGTAAAAAAAAATATTTGATCACTTGCGATTAAGAGATACTGTATGTAATGTAATGTTACACGATCAAAATAATTTTTTTCTTAAAAATAATATTGCTATAAATACTTTTGTATTATACAGTAATAATCAAATACGATAATGTTCTATTCCTTTATTAATCATTATTTCAGCCACTTTATTTAAATATTTTATAAAACCAATTGGTAATTGGTCAACAATTTATATTTCCTTGCTTATTTCAATTAATTTCAGAAAAATAATGAAATTTCTATTTTTTTTGAGCATTCAAATTGTTGTTTTTTTTAAAAAAAAAGTAATATCAAAATGTTACTTGATCAATTGATAAAATAAAAAATATACAAATGGAATTTATTTAAGCAAAAAAAAAAAATTTTTTTTTTTTTTTTTTTAATTGCAAATGGATATTAAATGTGGAACCTTTATTAAACACATGTTTATCAGTCATTATTATTTTTTTTTTTTTTACCCACCATCAACTCAGAATCCACCGTGCCACCTTTTAAAGTCCCGGCAATTTATCGAGGTATGTTTTGACAGCCATAGATAATAATCCTAAATACTCGTCTCAGGTCTAAACCTCTAAGTATAGACATTGGAGATGAATAGTTGCTATGTCAAGAGCAGCAGACCATGCTAGTTGCTTTAACAATTTTAGCCTGTAATCACCACTACAGTATTTCAACCATTTAGTTTAGCCACGACTTACTAGGGTTTAGTTAGCAAGATATCATTGGCAAGATGAGGGTACATCAGTACACCAAATCTATTTGGGAATCGGACCTAGCCTCACCCTTCCTAATCTAGCCTAGCAACACATGTAGGGGGTTACGTTTTATGGGGTCATGCAGTTAACCGTCACAAGTGTACCCCTTAGGATAGAATATCCTGTGATACAAGCAACCTCCTGCACCCCGACCGGATCCTCGCTACCATTGGACATGTGAAACTCTTACTGATAATTGTGCGACTAATGGTTTTAGCTATCTGTACCTTTCTTTTCACTTCCGAAAAGATCCCATGAAACTTCTTTCCCCTTTTGAAGGTATTTCCCGGGCAATACTTGATCAGAAAGTTTACCAATCAGATCATCAATCTTTTTTAACCTATGGGGTATAGTCTATACATAAGGCTCCCTGATTGCTGGAACAATCCAAATCGCTCTCTATCACGAGTTACAGGAGCAGTGACACAAAGTTCTTTTGGGATATGTGAATTGTCTCCCAGCTGAAGTTGAACCGTGGGTCATGGGTTAGCCCTATCCTGCCTTAGCCCACTGGATTATAACTGGGTAGATCATGTTTATCAGTTATTATATTAACAATCTTTATACATATATATATAAATTAATTATAGCTTATTATGATTTTTATTCAAATATCAACTTATATCTTATGGATATATCCATATTCAGGTTTAATTGAAAAATAGGGTATAAGTAATTTGGTATGATAAGGAAATTGGATTTTAAATATATTGGGCCTGGAAACCAGTTTGTTATTGTAATATGGCCTGTGGGTCTTTTTCACATTAGGGATCTTGATCCCAATATGGCATAATTATCTTGTACTGATTTTTTGGAAGGAATAAGCTAACTGTAGTTTTTGATATAAATAGAAATTAAAAAAGTAAACAAGAAGATCAACTTCATGAAAATTCTTCTCAAGTATATATAGATGGTGGTAATATCAGATATTCAGGATAGGAGTACTTGTTTAATATATACTTCTGATCAAATATTTCAAGCAGAACCAAGACTTAACTATATAAAACTTTATATATATAACTTGTTATATTAGAGAATTTCCACTTTCAATAACCTACTGTATCTCTTTACACATTTTCAGACTTCAGTATAAAGGCTAGTGACTATTGAAAATATTCTTGACAGCTTTTGTGTAAAGATCATAACTTCCAGTTAAAGTGATTCCATCATGGCCTTTTTCAAGTTAAGCTCTTTTAAACAAGGGAAAAGGTTTTTGTTAGGAGGCCTACACCTCTTAATGAAAGTAACTTCAACTTGAATAAGATATATACTTGATCAAAATAGGGGTGTTGATATTTCAGAGGATTGATTAAATGATTACAGGGTAAAGAAAGAGAGGCCTAGAAAGAAAATTTTCAAAGGGAAGGAAAAACAGTTTATTGATAGGAAAGAGAATTAGGAGAAGGGAAAAAAAGAAAAAAAAAATTACTCTCTTGCTTGTGATTATCAGATATATACAAAGCCTTACTGCAAAAAAGGTTGATTCTCCCTAAGACCTTCCTTTTTCTTGTCTCAAACTTTTGTCATATGTAGGTCTTTGGTTAACTCATGCTTTTCTAAGCAAAAGTACTTCTTCAGATATAACATCAAACAATTGAAGAAGTCTTATATGGTATCAGCATATTTCAGACTTTATCTGCTATAGAACTTCATCTTTAACAAAAAAAGAAAAGCAAGAAGAGAAGAGAAAAAAATTTTCTAAAAAGAAAATCTTCAGATGAAGTGAAGGTAAGTAGAAAAGAGTTTTTTTATATTAAAAAAAAAATTTTTTTTCTAATATTATTTTAATAAGTATATAATATTTTTTTTAGATTACAAAGCTGACAATATGCTTTATCTATTTTAAAAATATAAATTACTATTTAAATTAAAATTAAGTTGAATTATTATAATTCAGATTATATATTGTATTATATATCTTTTTAATCTAGCTTATTTATTTATAATATTAATTTTTTAAATATAATTATTTTTAATTTTTTTTTATTTTTAATTAGATACAAGCTATGATATTTATTAATCTTTTTAAACAGAATATAGTAATATAATTTATTTTATAACTAAATATTTTTATAAACTATAACATATCTATTAATAAATTTAATAAATTTATATATGATTCTTGAATTCTTAATATTAAGACTATTGTATTATTTATATAATTTAATTATTTAAGACCTGTGGATCTATAGTACAGTAGTTAGTGCTCCACAGGTTAGATCACAAGATATTAGTTCAATCCCATGTAAAGGCGATTGAATAGAATTAATATGGTATCCGATATCATAGCCAGTTATATGCCGTTTCTCATGAGAAGCCATTTCACATACCGATCCGGTAGGCATTAAGATTGTGATCTCCAGAAAAGGAGTCGTGGTGTGACGATCATCCAGTTGGTGCTATTATGATCGCCAGAAGTTGGACAACAAAAAGGTGTAGAAGATATCCGGTTTGAGAAAAGAAGGCTTGGTAATTGCTCCCCATGGTACCTGATATCTCTTCATACAAGTTACCGATAGTCCGGTTTGGGTTAAAGGTTTCCTCTATAGAGTTCTATTCACCATAATAGGTACTACCCCCAGTTCCCCTTTCACTTTCCCTTAAACATTTTCGGTTAATAAATAGAACTAAATATAAAATAGCGACACTAATGGAGCATATGCACATTAGCCTTGACTTATCTGAGATGGTGGTCAATAGCAAAAAGTCAATATGGGAATAAAATCCAATAATAATCCACGGTGGTCTAGAATAGCTCATAGATAGTAATTACCTGTAATACATGTAAGATACATATGTGAATTAAATAAAAGCCAATGTTGGGTAAGATTCTGCTAGTCGATAATAAAAAAAAAAATAAAAAAAAATAATTTAATTATTTATTAATTATTTTATTATAAGAAAATTAATTCATTAAGTTATTTGTATATGGTATTAATTATTATAAACTTTTTAAATTCTTTTAATTTTTTTAATAAGATTATTATTATTTTTTTTTTTTATAGTAGAATAGCATTAAATACGAAGCTTTATTGACTTATTTATCAATTTTTGATTATATCAAACATTCTCTATTGTGTTACAACAGCTAAATGCTAGCCTATCTACTTATTACTCCAGCGATATTAATAACACTCATGAAGTGGATTTGTATTTTTGGGGGGAACCTATCTAGGGGATAGAAGTCCTACCATTAGTTTAAACCACCTAACCTACCGGTCCAATTTTAAGGGGTAGTGAGTACTATACATGTGGTAGAAATTGGTAGATCCTTGACGCAATTGACGCAATTATTTGACACAATTAATTGAGTCACTATTAAAACATATAAAATAATTGAGTCAGACGCAATTATTTTTGAGGATTTTGGCAATTGAGTCAACAGCAAAATAATTTACACCACATGTATAGTGAGTACTGCTAACTATTTCCTAAGGTTGCTTATCACATCACACCTTTTTGTTTACGCAGCTAATGTGGCAAAGGGGTCTAACGTTGGTATGCACTCCCTAGTGAATACTCCGGTTTTGATCTGCTGGTTGGCACTTGCTACCAAATCTAGGGGCTCTTGTGGCCAAGTGGGGCATGACTCCTAAATCTTCTAGTAGATATTCCATTTTGGAACCGGTTGGCGTAGGCTACCAAATCTAGGGGCATAAATGTCAAGCAGGGCACAACTCCTACATATACAGTCAGCCGTTAGGTGGTCCATGTCGCACAAGACGGTAGTGTCAGTACGGTGCTCTTCTTCAAAGCTTCCTTATTCTTTAGCCAACAGGTAAGTGTCATGTAGATTTGATAAGATGGAGTACAGCCCAATCTGTACATCCAAATAGATGGTTGTGGTTGATAGTTGATAGGGATTGGATAAGATGGAGTACAGCCCTGTCTGTACATCCAAATGTATGGTGATACCTTTCATTAGATGATCATTGTGACACCATCCGGATGATCATCACGCCACTATACCTTAACAGGAAGATCACAATCTCAACGCCTACCGGATCGGCATGTAAAACAGCTTCTTATGAGAAACAGCACATGTTTGGTTATGGTACCAGATACCATATTAATTCTTATTCAACCGTCCTCATATAGGATTGAACTGATATCTTGTGATCTGACCTGTGGAGCACTAACCACTATGTTATGGACCCACAGATCTTTTTTTAATAAGATTATAGAAAATAATAAAATCAATTTTTTTTAATAAGATTAGGATTTTGAAAAATACTAAATTAATATTAAAGTGATATCTAAATAGTATTGATCTATAATAAATTTAATATATAAATTATAATCTACTTATATAAACTTATAATAAAATCAAGTATTGAATTAATATATTTTAAAGTAGTATTAAAATAATATTATTAAAGTCTTAAGTAAAATATAATATTCTAAATTAAAAAATTATTGCCAGCCTATATTTGTAACTATTACTTTAATATAAATATTGTAGTTCTAAGGAATAAAAAATTTTTATTTTTTTAGAAAAAAAAAAAAAAAATTTGTACTAGTAAGGGGAGTGCCAGAAAACACGTGATAAAATTTTACTAAGAGTCAACCCCCCCCTCTCCCTTGTGATCCTAACTATAATTGGCTGATAGCATATTATAATTTGATAATGCAAAGAAAGAGAAATAGATAAGT
>CAJVPV010000826.1:0-18677 GCA_910591835.1 Acaulospora morrowiae | reverse complement strand
ATATGTATGTAAGAGATGTTGTTTCTTTCACGATGTATACCATGTTATATACAATATCAAATAAAGAAATGATGCTTTCCTATGAGGGAAACCCAAAAAAAAAAAAAAAAAAAAATTTTTTTATATACAAATGTAAGCATTTTCTATTCAAGATTAATAAACATAAGTATACAGTCTAATTTAAAATATATAAAAAAAAATTTTTTTTTAATTATTATAATTATTTCTAGTTATAGTATATTTTTAAATATAATATAATTTCAATTAAATTTATAGATTATGAAATATATATTATTTAAAATTCAAAAAAAAAATTTTTTTATTATATAATAATAGCAAATTATAATATTTAACAAAATATATAAATATTTAAAAAAAAATTTTTTTTTTTATAAAAATCAATTTAATATTTGAAAATCAATAGATTGTTAATTATATAAAATTGTGTATAAAATATTGATTTTTATAATTTTGCATATTTTTTAAAATATTTTTTTTAACAAAATAAAAATAAAAAATTTTTAATCTATAATATTTAATATTTACACACAAATAATAATGGCGATTTTAAATAACGATGCTTTTTAATAAATTCAAATCAATTCACTTAACATCAAAAATTCAAATCAAATAACATTTGAAACATCATGTCATTAAAAATTAACAATCTTGTATATATAAACAACACAATATCAAAAAAGAAATTTTTTTTTCGGGTGCTTACCTTTTATTGAATTAGCATTCTGCATGTGCTGTTTTTTTTCACCGTTTCTAGATTTATTAAAAGGTTGAGGAGTCGTATCATCAATGTGATTTTATTAAAGAGAAAAAAAAAGAATTCGATAAAAATTCCATCGGTCTAATCATCAAGGTAAATCATCTATTCTGAATTACATTTCGGGACATCTCATGTATGATTATATCTTTTTTTATCAAGGGAATATCATTAATTTGGTTACACATGAACATTTCAGCTGAAAATCAACGTCAAGAATCACGTAATTAGAAAAGAGGCATTCTGATTTTTGGATCGTGATGTTCCCCGGAGTTTACTGACGCCGCGCCACCATTTACCTCGAGATTGTTGACAGATGGTGCCCCAAGGTATTCATTATACACCAGAATCTTTGAGGGATTCGATAGAAAGCAACAAGAAAAGAAAAAAAAAAAAACAGGCTAACCTTTAATAAGACAACATTCTTGTGCATTAACAATATCATTATTGAAGAATTTCAAACAAACATGTGTTAATTGCGTCAAAGATCTCACCTAATAATGATCACCAATGATAAAGAAGGTGAACATTATTGTACGTAATTCTTTTGCGTCACCCAAGGGAATATAGATTAAAGAAATCTTGTACGTAAGTAGGGGTATTGGACCACAGTTTTACAATTTTTTACATAGACGGTGCGATGAGATACCAGGTTTGGCAACTGTTTGTTAACTGATATTAGTTGCACGAAAGTTTTAATAAAGAAATTCACCAGCTCTTTGTTATAGGTTCCAAACTAGGACTTTCAGGATTCGATTTGATTTTGGGTAATGCCTCATGTGGTTAACCTTAATAGAAAATTACGATCTTGGAGAGTCACGGATCGTTGATAATATCGTCATCATGATTGAAGTAATCCCTCGACTATCTCCTGACGCGTTTCAACGTCGATGTGATGGATTGCGCGCTTTTCCGGGCTTATTTGGAGTAATTGGTTAGTTAACCGAATGCCATATGGAAAAGGTGATGCGAGAAATCAAATTTGTCCAAGTGGCCCGTGCCGATGACCTTTTTAGGCACGGGCGAGGTCACTTGATCTCTTGACCAAAGCCAAAATGTTAAAATAAAATGATCGCCTCGAGGGATTCGTCATTGGTGACTTTTTTTTTTTTTCACTAGGTATAATGGTATTGAAAAGAGAGATAAGGTGACTTTACTTGTGTGTCAATAAGGCACACATGCCCCAGTTGTCATTTATCAGCAGTCACAAAAAGAATAATGGAAGGTGCAGAATATTTTTGCCAATCTTACAATGTGGTTGGAAAAATTTTTAGGGTCAGATCACCCGATTGGCTGTTGGTTTCTCAAAAATATGACAATATAACTATCCTGGTAAGAATGGGATGCATTCTTTGAGGTGAAATTCACCTGATGAACATGCGGATTTGTATCATTTTCACAAGACAATCTCTCCAAATAAGCTTGTTACACGCACTCTACGCATACTATTACATCTTACCTCCACGGGCAATGCATTTTCGAGTAAAATTCTTTAAGGCGACGACAACCTCGAGGCGTTATTTTTATATTATTACGGCTGTACAATGGCAACGTGAGGACAACCAATTCCATCTCTAGAACTCGAATTCCCTCTCTCCCTCCAATCTAGCGGAAACGCACACACATACACACACACACACACACCTCTCGTTTCTCATCTCGCACGCATCGAGATGCAGATGCGCTTCACCCTGCTTCATCCTTCCTTCCCCGCTCTCCACGAAATTTCCTCTTTGAATGGTACGTTGCACATCCACCCGTTTGCCGTCATCATATGTATCATGTTGTGAAAAAGGTCTCGGTACACTTGCACCTGATTCTCCAGAAATGTTTAGCGAGTTGATGGTGGTTGTGTGATTATTTGAAAATTCGCTTTTTCATTTTCATTCTCGATCGTCAAGCAAATTGATGTAAAGCATCAGAATGCACGTAATTTTCATATAATTTTCTTACTTACCGAGGTGGTACATGGATACTTCAAACCGACTAAGCTTTACCTGCATTCTTATGCGCATGTACGTAATCTTCTTTATCTGACCTGTGGCTGTAACCCGCTTTGTTTACACCATTGATTTCCCGAATACTGACCAAAAGGTCATTCTTCCCTCCCTCCCATGTACAACATCCGATTAATTATTTCTTATAATCATCATTATTATTATTATTATTATTATTATATGTGTATATGTATTATTATTTTTTTTTCTTTTGATGTCCACACTTTAAACCTTAAAGTGTACAGTTAGCGTCGACGGCATATGCGTTTTTCTTGATGAGGACAAAATAAATATTTTAGCACAACAATCTATACACGCCGAAGGCTAGTGTCAAATCCGGAGTCCCTGAAATTCGTAAAAAGGCCCTAAAAGGTTAATATTAAATACCTGAGGGAACACGATGGATAAATAAACACAGCACTTGTATCCCCATTGACATTGTAGGGCATATAAAGCTTCATAACAGTTCCGGTATATTCTCTTTTTCTTCTTTAACCTCTGGCCCTTTTAACTTCCTGGACCTTTTACTACTTCGTTTCAGGAAATCAGAAATTGTATATCTGTTCCCAGGGTTCCTATAATTATCACCTTCATAATAATAAAAAAAAAAAATAAATAAATAACATCATTGCACTATCACACACATAAATCCTTCAAGCTTACTCTCCGCCTGTACATTGAGTTATCAAAATTTTTTTCAATAGAAGCAATTTGTGCAAGTTCGCAAATCTCAAAGAATCGACTGAAAGAATATAACCAAAATCAACATCACGGGCTTTGACCACTTCGCTGGACGACAAAACATTTACATCGACATTCCTATCAGACTCTTTTGAGAAGACCGAGACAAGAAAAGAAAAATTTTTTTTTGTTTCTTTTTTTTTTTTACAGTAGAAGTCTATAGGAACAAACAAACAACAAACTTCATAAAGAATGTCCATGCAAGTCATCATCCCTGCGACTTCAGAGGTTCACTCGTGCACAAGCGAGAATATCGATATCTTGGAGACACCCTCTACCTCAGATATATTACAAAACCCACCACCGCCTCCATATTCACAGTGGGATGTGGAGCAATTAATAGAAAAAAGTAAGGAGGTACTTACCGGTCACTCTGAATACTTGGCCAGCGGTGAAGGTAAAAAAGAAAAAGAAAGCGAAATGCTCGAGAAGGTGAGAAACTCTATTCGAGTAACTTCGGATACCTGGCAACCAAAGTTACCTTTTCCTTTGGGATTGTGATTGATAATAATAATAATATATGTACGTAGGTATTAACTGTGTCTTCTTTCTAATTTTAGATTACACAGGTGGAATCTCTAGTACAAACTATGCTAAGTGATCAAACCTTTGCCATGCATGATATGAGGTCAAAACTTTCAGAGTGAGTTATTGGGTCTTCTGTTTCGTGTTGATCGTTTAGGCCTTTTCTCGACATATTCGTATCTCATGATTAATAAATGAATATGCACATGCCACTTTATTTCTTATAATATATAGCATTCATACACTTCTCAAGAAAATGCACAGCAAGCAAGAAACAGTGACTGGCGAAGAAATAAAGAAACTTACCGAAAATCTGACTCCAAATGAGGATGAACATCAATTTGAGACAAATATTGAAACTGAAGGCAATAAGGTTGAAGAAAAACCGACTCGTCTTCCTTTATGTGATGAAATACATATCAACAATCCTACACCGGCGTTATCCGCGATTTTAATGGCACCGCCTTTGACTGTTTCCCGACAACCTTCCAGAGCACCTTCTAATGTCCCTTCTAATGTGCCTTCTAATGTGCCTTCCAATGCGCCGTCAAGAAATTCATCATCTCCACCATCGAGAGCTGGATCGCGCGCGGTTTCACCAAGTCGTAAGAGTGCCGAACAGAACGACTTTTCGTCAAAACTAGAGCCTGATTCATCAGAACCTCAATTATCAGAGTCGCAGTCTGTAATCCGTTCTCCCAAAAGTTTCGACCCTTTAAAGATTGATGAGTTTTCCGATGATGAAGAAGACGATGCTAACAACACATCATTGGACCGAATGGTTAGCCTGTTGAGCGAATTAATCACCGAGGCTACCGAAGCCGTGGACAAGCCTATTGTAGGACGCGAGGATTTGGGTAAAATATCAGTCCTCAACCATTCGGACCTCGATTTCTCTGACATCAACCGCGAACTCGAAGCTCTTGAAGAAGACGATTCATCATATGAACATGAAGAAACCACAAGCGAGGGAGAAATGGACAAGGACGAAAATAAAGATAGCAGAGGGCGCACCAATGATAGGAAAAAAAGCCACAAACGAGCAATGAGCAGAAACCAAGAAAATTTTGAGCTACGCATGTGCGAATTTTATAATAAGTTGAACGAGTTTAGCACTATCGTTGAGGACTTTACAACGGATGAACCGGTCGGGATGCAAGATGAGTATCCCCTCCAATACGAAGATTCAACAGCGGATCTCATAAGGAATCCTAGCGATAATCTTGCGGATCTTGACGATTTTTCGCAGCAGTGTCGCCTCCTCACGCGTGCTCTCATTCTACCCTTCTTACATGCCACTCATTCCTTCATGTCTGAATCACTAAAGACCAGCATGCACTCAACGAGCACGACTCGAACCTTCGTGAACCTCATATATTGGACGTTCTTGTTTACCCTTGGCTCATTGGTTCTAGATGCGTGGTTATGCGAAGTTGCAGGAAGGCAAGTGATCCGAGTGGTAGAATCGTTAAAACCTAGTCGATCATTTGGAATGGTTGCGAGCGACCCTGATCATCAGCAGGATGGTGGTTTTGGGATGCTGGAGGACGGTAAAAAAAAAAACGTCAAATTTTGTACGGACCTTAAGCCAAGGTCCGTAAAGTGGAAAGGTGACGAAACTGAGATGGTAGGGAGTAGAAAGGGATGGTTGAAGGACGGTGTGATGAGTTTAAGTAAGAAAGGTGGAAATTTTTTGACTGGCGGAGGAAGGTGGTGTGGAAGTAGATTATTTGGTAAAACGACCGTCGGAAGATTCGAGGAGGAGGAATTTAGTGAGGAAAGTGATGAGTGGGAGATCGTGGATTTTGATAGCAGCGAAGGTGAGGAAAGTGGTATTGAGGAAGATGACATCGAAGAAGATCCCGCCCTTTTATTAAAACGAAAAATTACCAATGAGCGATTGAGGCGTGCCGGACACGTTAATAAAAACGCCCTTGAAGAAGAGGAAAATGATATTAACAACGTGTCCTCCATCGAAGGTAATATACAGACATTTGATGAGATCACCACCACCACGACCTTAAAGACATTTACGGAAGAACCAGAAGAATATGATATGGACGAAGATGAAGAAGAAAATGAAATTGACGAATTTTGCGATCTAAATATACCTGGTTCATTTCCCGCGGCATTCAGGCGAAAGCCTTCATTATCGATAGTGGATGTAACGGAAAGAGTACGACGAGTTAGAAGCGTTGTGTTACGTCGACCTAAGCGTAACGGACCTTTTGGTGGTAGTGGGGGATTCTGGATAATGAAAACCCGTAAAGTAAATAAGCGAAATATAACGGGTATGGACGTTTCATCTACTGTTCTTAAGAGATCGAACACTAAGCCGAGTCCCATCAAAAGGAAAAAAAGTTCAAAGTCATTATTACGGATACGACGAAATAGTATATAGATCTTTTCATTATGTCCACTAGATGCTGTATTATTATCATCATTTGAACATTTTAGATGGCGATTGCTTAATTTTTTGCCGCGGAGGGTTATCTTTTTGTATATTATTTTCTTTTTTTTAAAAAAAAAAAATGGACAATTTTTCCTCTTCCCTTTTTCTGTATAGTTTTTAATCATAGAGTACTACTACCTTATGGATTTTTTTATTCTTTCTTATTGGTGGATGCTTCATCTCCTTTTACTTCTTTCCTCACCTTTGCTTCTGTCCAACCACGCGCGTCGATCGTTTTACGTATACATATTTTTTATTTCTCCATTATTTTACGTTGCCAAATTTTATCGCTTTGCTTCATATTTTCACAAATTCCTTCATCGATATTTATATTTTATCGCGAGAATTTTTGGCTATTTACATACTTTCTAAGAGCTGCATGCATTTTGTTTAAAAGAAAAAAAAAAAAAAAAATCTTTTATTCTTTTTCACATAGGACTCTTTGAATTGATGTGCGCGAATCATTCCAAAAAATTTATTCATGCCACACAAAAGAATAAAAATTTCTTTAAGTCTTGTAATAATATTATTTAAAGTTCTGGCAATATGCGCGAAATTAATCTGCGTTTGTGCACGTAATATAGGACTGATCTTCAGAAGTTTACGTAAGATTGATACATATCTTGTGGTCTTGAGATTATGGGGCCTTCAAGTATTTACAATATGGACCTAAATGGTGATATAAATATAACAAAATCTCCCTTCTTTTTTAACGAATAGATATGCAGATAACCGAGCAACTTATGATGATTCAAGCCCATAATTGTAGCGACCAAAAATCATGTACATACGCGTGTACTATTCCACATCGCTATTAATTATTCTCCTCGTGACGAGCGAAATTTATCCAAATGAGTGCAAGCTTTTTGGTGATACTGCATAGGAACAAAAAATTTTTTTTTAAAAAAAAAAAAAGAAAAGAAACCGATTTTGGAAAGGACCGGCATTCTTTGTGTGGCTCCTTTTTTTGCAATCAAGTAATGTACAGGTAGCAGTTATAGAAAACTTTTTTCTTTGAATGCAATATGCCCAAAACGGAAAATTTCTTTTCTCGATTCCGCATCGATTTCTTTTTTGAACAACCAACACACGCGCTATTTCCTAAATAATGTAATATTGCACAGATTAGCCTTGGTGTCGTGCTGTTTTCATCTTGTAAGGTGAAGCCCGTGAGTGCTTGCTAGCGAATTATTTTTTTGTAGAATCATTAAACACAGGCACAGAATGACGAAATGTTACATTGGCATCAAATGATTTGGAGATAGATGTAACATCTTAGAAGGAAGATGCAAATTACCAGCTTTAAAAAAAAAGCAATTTTTGAATCCACTTATCAATCTAAAAACATGTGCACATCTAAAAGTTGCTGCGATGTTGTGCATCAGTACACAAGGCGCAATAAGGTTTGACAGGGTACACCTACTACTTACTCCCTTCAACGCTTACTTGTCGCATGAACAAATGGCGCATTCTCAGTTTGATGCAGAAAAATGTATATTGGCAAGTATACAATCATCTTAATGGATGAAAAAATTTCGGAGACGCAAAATAAGATAGGAGAATTAAAACATGTGGTTAAATGATAAAACGAGTCATGATTGCGTTGTTCTCGTACCAAATAAATATTTATTATAAATCCAATTAAAAATATATAATTTATATACTGTATGATTTTTTATAAATATAGTACAGCACATAAAAAAATTTTTCAAATATTAATAATCATTTAAATTTTAATATTCTAATTAATTTTTTAAAAATATTGTCTCATTCAAAAATTCAAAAAATGAAATTTATTATATATACTGTATATTTAAATCTTAATTGATGTTTTAAAATTTAAAATAAATTTTTTAAAAAAACCATTGATAGATATTTTTTAATATCTTGATTTTTGCAAATCAAATTAAATTAAAAATTTTAAAATCTTGACTTTGAATTTTACAAATTTTTTTAATATCTTTTTGTTTAAAAAATCAAATGTTATTTGTAATTTTAATTTAAAAAAAATATTAAAAAAATTAAAAAAAATATTTATTTAATATAATATATTAATTAATTTAAATATCAAAATATTATATATTAAAAGTTATTTTTATTTACAAACAATTAATTGATTGTAAAAAAAAAAACAATTAAAAAATAATAATTCTTTTATAATTATATCTATTTTATTAAAAAAATTGGTTTATATTTTTTATTATAAATGAGTTTTAATTTTAAAATTTAAGAATCTTTATGAAAATAAATAATTTATAATTTTTTGTTTTGAAAATTTAAAAATTAAATAAAACAAAAAAGTAGTTCTATAATTATTCTTTTTAAATAATATATATTTTCAGATAATTTTATTTTTAAAAAAATATAATATTATATTTATAAATTAATTAATTAATAAAAATATAAAAACAATATTATTTTAATTAAAAATAATTAAGTTAAATATATAATATATAGGTCACAAAAACTCTTTCCTGAAAATTTCGCATCGCTCAAAAATTTCCTTTTTTAGTAACTGGCAAAATTATTAGGAGAAACAAAATAACAAGTGCTCTTGAAAGCTCTTCTCCCAAGGGCAAACCACCAAACCCATCTTATATCCTTCTGGATATTGTAATAACAAATATCAATGAATAACTCTTTTCTGTAATATATAAGAAAAGCAACTCAAGCAATATCCAAATTATTGAACCAGCAAAAAATGTATCTGTTCCAGCCCTAACCAACTTCCCTAAATTTTGAATTGTTCCCCTACAAAACCCAAGCAACGATAGCTCCATACAAGTGAATACAGCCTTTATCAGCTTCAAACAAGTAACAATCGACTTCACCTCTTTCCAATCACATACAATGGCTTCTTTATCTATCAACAATCACAAAAGCAACACCCAAAACAATCTCAATGACTTCTTTCAATATCAGGAGAGGAACAATCTTGCCCCAAACATAAGAGAGACCATCGCAAAAAAGGTCCTAAACAATAATTTTAACTATACTCTCCATCTCTCATGGAACCAAGTTAATATCATTAAAAGTAACAAAAGATTTGGCCTAGAAAAAATTCAAAATACACCATCTCATATGCCACCCAACACATTAGTACAGGATGAAGAATCAATAACTGCTGAACAAAACTTCACTAAAAAATCTAAAGGAAAAAAGCCTCTATCCCAAATTTTCAAAAAAACCCAAGCAGCTTACCCTCTTCTATTAATCCGCAGAACACGAGAAATCCCAAAACAGCAAAAATCAGCAGTAGCACACATGCACCCCCTACAGTCCAGGAACAGACAAGTGTAACAAGCACAGCAGATCATATAGCACAAAGTACCAATGATATGTATAATCAAGGTGACATGATGCAAATGGATGATCTCCACCATGCAGTCACTACTGACAATCAACATGACAAATCAGGAAGCACAATCAGATCCACTAGCCCCTGCTCTAACAATGACGTATCAATGGAGTCTATAAATGCCACAAATCTCATTGGCAGCAATAGCTCCCTCATAGAGTTTGATTGGCAAGTACAGGAAGAGCTAGGCAACCTGCAAGAGAACTCTCCTCTCGCTCAACCAGATACTCATAAACTGATACCTGACCAAATCAGAAGAAAAAAAATACTTGAAGAAGCTAAATCCGGCTGGCCATCCAACAATCCAAGCCTGGATGAAGATCTTGACATCTTCTGCAGTTCCTCACCTATTAAAAATCTATTAAAGAAATTACAGCCAGCCCTCTTCTCATACAATAGAGAGAGCAGAATTGCAGAAATATTCCTAGAAAGTAGTCATCCAATAGATGACCCCAATGTTACATGTAGGGCTCCTAACAATACCACTTCAATACCATTTCGATATCAGTTCGATACTTAAATTTACTATAAAAACATATGAGTAGGTCACAACCCATATATTAAATTTACTATAGATCAGTACCATTTCGATACCAGTTCGATACCAGTTTAGTACTTTTTCAGAACCCTAGTTACATGTGCAACAGGCAGCAACGAACTCTTTATTAATGAACACAATACAATCATTGACTTAGCATCACAGTTCCTAGCATGTCACAATAAAGCCAAAGCAGTAGCTGACCTTTTCGAAAAAATCAAAACAACCCCTAAAGGAACAATTATGCAAGAATTCCATCTAGCAATTTTCACCAAAATCCTATTAAGAAACAAGACCTTCTTCAGATCGTTCATCAAAAATGATTTACTCAAAGGTAATCACCAAAAAGAGTACGAGAGCTAGAAACAAAAGCACATGAAAACTACAAAAAAACCAATGACGTTGACTACATCAATAAAAGAATCAAAAGAAAAATTAGAAGGATGCTCAATTCATCACTATTTGTGGCTTGTCTTAGATTCACAGACCTGAATAAGTTTAAATTTTTTGAAATTGTACAAATCCTTGAATTTGGATGCAACTATTTTACAAAAGATGATGACAGCACCATCAACTATATTGAACTGCTAGATATAATCAAAGAAATATTATACGAATCACTACCAGCCCTTCCAGACAACCCAGAATTCATTCCTTCCAGAATAGTTATTAAACTCCCAAGCCTACTGCCAATCAAAAAAAGATCATTGCTTACGTCCACAGTATCAGTTCTAAGAATACACTACAAGTTCTCTCAACTCCTTGACTCATATTTCTTTAAGTTTGAACCACTGCTGAATAATCCTGGGGACCTTAATGAAGATACTAAATATCTTTTTCCTATTACAGAAAGAAAAGACCCAAAAGAACTTTTAGCAAAAATAAAGGAGCTGGCTAAGTTCTATGAAGTCCCTACAAGATTGCCAAAAACATTCTTTGACCTGCCACCTCCCAAAGTTCTACTCCCAGCATTATACAAACTGCTTCCAGAGCACCTTGTACATTACTTCTCCCATGATCCGATGGTAATGAATACAAGAGTACTTATTGGCATCTTGAGAAAAGAATACAGTCTTAAAACATTGCCGTTGGACTTTTATAAGTTCAAAAGACCACTACTCTGCTTCTCCAACTTATTGTTGGATGATCTTGATATAAACATTCCTGCTTAAACCAAGAAGGATGCCAACTATCTTATCAAGCACTTACAGAAAGGCTTTAAATTCAATCTGCCTCTTGGTCTCCAATGGGTTGTCCCAACTATCTCTCAGACAGGCAAAGAAAAGTTGCCAAGCAAGATTTCTGACATGGATAAGTCTATCGATGTTAAAGATTATATCGATTACCGAGATGACAACTTCCTGCTGACAGTGCAAAAACTGTATGAGAGATACAAATTCTGCACTATTCCAGAGGAGTGGTTCCAAGCCCCAAAGCCACCCTTATCCTCTTTAGATGAGCTTAACAAAATATCAGAGGGCAATCTGTTTTCAATACACTTTCTCCTTACAGATGACAAAAATCTATTCTTATTGATTGCACAACTTCATAAAAAATACACATTTGACAGACTACCAGAGGAGTACATAGCCCCTGAAGATCTACCAGAGCCTGGCTTCAATCTTATTCCCTTTATCTGTTAAAATGATATCATCATCCAACTTCGATTACTCATTAAATATAAACATATAACAAACTCCCCTACTGAACTCTCTTAATGCCTATATAAAAAACCTACTTAATATCTCAACTCTAAATGTCTGTGGATTAAACAATAGGAGTAAACTAGTAGCATTATCCCAGGATCTCAAGAATGACAGAACTATCTTGTACTGCTCTGAAACAAAAATCTTAGAAGAAAATTCTCTCTCCAAGAAGCTCGGTAACAAGCTAATCATCTCAAGCATGTCATCTAGCTCATTGAAAAATGGCTCCTGTCTTATAATAGGAAAGGACCTAAGCAATCACATCTTCGAAATGTTCACTGAGAACGAATACTGGTATACAGTTCACCTCAAGTTCAAACCAAAAATTGATATTATTATTACTTCCATATATTTACTATACGAGCATGACGAAAGGAAGGTAACAATGCAGTTACTAATTAGATTCATAAAAAAATTCAAGAAACCAATACATCAAATAATGACAGAAAACTTCAATATATACTCGTCAGGCATGCCAGCCATCAACGTGCCAACAACAAATCCAAAAAAAGGATCTACAATTATCTACATGACTGAACAGATATTGTCAAAGCAATGAACAAAAAGAATGAGTACACATATATAACCCAAACAAACATATCGAGAATAAATCAGATCTGGAGCATCAACTACTTGGCAACCAAAGTTTTAGATACAAAAATCTTTATTTCACCATCAATTATTACAGATCATAAACAAGTGCAAGTAATCTTCAACTGGTTTGAATACAAACTGGCAGTTTCCGGATATCAAACAAAGGTATTTGATTGGAAAAAAGCAATTAACCAGCAAAAAGCCAGCTTTAAAGAAGAAGTAGATTTCAAAATGTCCATGACGATCTGTCCTTCCTGGTCTAACTTTAGCCATATTTTGACCAACACTGTCAAAAGTAACCTTCCCCTAGTAAAGCCACAACTGCACAAAACTAAAGAGCTAGAAAGTATCAAATATTTCAAGATAATCAAGCATATTAAAAAAATCTTAAGCAAAGAAAAAAAGCAAAACCCACTAAATCAAATAGGGATTATTCTCCCAAAACATATAGTGTCTATCCACCAAAAAGTACATGAAAATACCTTGGCTTCTCAAAAATCACTAAATCACTTAAGAAGTATACTAATAAAAAAAAGACTACACAGTATCAAGAAGTAACAAGCAAAGAAATTCACAAAGCCATCATAAACAACTTAGTCAAATTCTGGGAAAAATCCAAAACCTTCATAAAAAGAGCACTGGGTGACCTCAAGCCTTCCCTGAACCTAAATATAATACAAGACGAAAATGGAGAACTAACAGATAACTCCGATTCAATCAAGCGAATTATAAACAATCACTTCAAGAGTATACTTACTGAGAATAGTTTCACACTAGTGGATACACTATAGAAGGAGATTTACTCCTCCATTGAAACAATATCAGCTAAAATCTACGAAGTGACCCAAGAATCTATCAGTTACAATGAGCTTATAAAAATGTTTAATGAGACTTCAGTTAATAAGACTCTTGGCAATACAGGAATCACATATGAAATGATTAACTGTCTAGGCAACAATTCCAAGAAAACACTCCTAAAGCTTTTTAACTCAATCCTTGACAATGAACAGATTCCTCAAAACTAGAAAAAATCAATAATCATTTTTCTGTCAAAAAAAATTATCGGTTTAGAAAGATCGTGGACACAAGACCAATATCCTTAATTGAATCAGTTAGGAAAATCTTTACTAAAATCATTAACACAAGATTGTCAACAGCACTTATTGAGAGCAATGTTCTATCCAAAGCTAACTTCGCAGATTTAGCAGAACAAAGCACCATGGAGCCACTAGCAATTACATTCGCAAGCCTAAACACAGCTATTAACTTTAATAGAGAACTTTGAATTGCTTTATTTGATATTGCAAAGGCCTTTAATTCAGTCAATCTTGATAGTCTCAGTACAGCACTCTGTAGAATTAAGATTCCCAACAAGTGGATATCTATCTTCTATAACCTCTTGTATGACCGGAAACTTACTATAGTAACCAATTTTGAAAAAACAGACAATTTTAAAGTATCGAAAAGACTAGACCAAGGTGAAACCCTCTCTCTACTGCTTTGGATAATCTTCTATTACCCATTAATATCCACCATTTTTGGCCATCAAAACTATTCGTAAATACCATATAATATCCTTGCATATATGGATGACATACTTCTAATGGCAAACTTAATATCAAGATTTCAAGAATTCACTAATATATTCTGCTCTTTTCTCAGCCTTAACAATATCAAATGCAATGCAGATAAGACCACACTTATCACAACACTAGGCAATAGCAACTCCAATAGAAACACTTCTCTTAAAGTTCTCAATATTACAATCACCCCTCTTCCATACAAGTTAACAATGTGCTACCTTGGCAACTATTTTTTAGGCAATACCATTTACTGATAATTTATTTAAACACATTCTAGTCAAAGATCTAAACCAGACTATCACAGCATACAGTAAGCAAAGTTGGAATGGACCAATAACCAAGCAAGTAATTGACTGGATCATATCAAGTAAACTCAATTATGCCTCACATTCAGTCTCACTGTCCAAGCACAAACTTACAAAAATACAAGCAAAAGTCAATGTAAGAGTTTAAATATATCGTAACAGTTTAAACAATAAGTTGTATTCAAGTCAAAAATAAAACCACAAGTTTTAGGAGAGATAATTATTTTATTAACTCAAAGACAAAAATACAATCTGAGTTTTTACAAAGGTAAAAAGGTTCTCCTTTTATAACTATTCTCCATTACATAAATAACTATAAAAATAAATATTATTAATACATAAGTCTTTATTGGTTCTTCCGGAAGGTCTTATGTACCATAAATGTAAAATAAAAAAATAATAATAATATAATAACTGTTACGCGCACTTAATAATAATGTCCTATTTCTTAAATAAGTATAAAGATAATAAACACAATAATTAACAATAAATTATATATAATATTCCAGAAAGTTCCATGATATTCCGGGGTGTTCCACAAGGTTCCAAGAAGTTCCGGGATGTTCTATAATATTCCGGAGTATTTCAGGATGTCCCAGGGTTTCCAGTTACACAGAATGTGGCGCAGTAAAAACGGAAAAAATTGTTATAGTCAACAACGTAATCAAAATGAAACTCAAAGTAGGGAAGATCATCTCAGATAGAATCACATACTCTCAAGCTGGCAAGTTTCTAAACTTGACAGACAGGCAGAAGCTTATCATGTCAAAGTTACTTATTATCAAGTTGTACAATTCAAAAACCAAAGCTGCTGTCGAAATGGAAATAGAGTCAATTCAGGCAAGCCATGCAATATGGGCATGCCCAGTCTGCTTTCCAGAAAAATTCCAGGAGAACTGGATCACCAGAGCTGCTTCTACATACAAATACAAAATTACAGTCTGCTTACCCAAGTGCAAATTTAATCATCTAGAAGAAAATCAATCTATTGGTCTGGAATTCCTCTTCAGAGGCAAAGACTCAGTTCGACAAGCCCTCGGCCTTTACCACAAGAATATTAAATTCTTGAGTGATCTACTAGTCTATCAGTCAAACTGTAAACTTACTTGACACGAGTTTAATACACACTTAGGCCCCATACCCAGAGGCCCTATCCCAACTTGGTTTTCCCACATCGGCATTCCAAACCATATCCAGGGAACCTCTATCTGCATTCCAAATATCAAAGCAAGATTCTGGACAACTATATATAACAATCAGATTACCTACATTAAAGCCAGGTAGAACCAAAGTAAGAACAGCCCAAATGTTGAAGGGCTACAATGCAAACAGAACTTTTATTAGATACCAGTATCACAGCAGTATACAAAAAATTTCAGTTCTAATATAAGAAGCCATAATCTTGTGGACATATCTCAAGAACAACCAGCACCACCTTGCTAATGCTCTAGAAGAAATTTCATCTCAACTGTATTTTAAAGAGCCACCAAACCTTACACCCATTATCACGATCGCAAGTACAGATACAGCAAGCATTATGTCCTACATCAACAATGAAATGCTTATGGATATTAAACAAATTTTCAAGACAGATCATTTTTTTGTTACTGTAGACCTAAACACTAAAGACAAATATATTATAGCAAGAGCAAATGACATAACAATAACTTTTTACTCTGAGCACAACAAGTGTATTAGTATCTTATTAGTTATGATCAGAATTCTGGCACATCAGGAAATTTTTGAGCAGAGGAACTCCGTATATCTCCGCATATCTCCGCCGTCGTTAGAGATCTCCGGAGTATCAATAAATATATATATATATTTCGAAAATCTCTGAAAATTTATTTCCTCCGGAGATTTTCGAAGGTTTTTGAAGGTTTTCGCAAATGTTTATAATATTTTAATAACCTTCGAAAACCTTCGAAAACCTTCGAAAATCTCTGGAGGAAATAAATTTTCAGAGATTTTCGAAATTTATATATGTTTTTTTGATACTCTGGAGATCTCTAACGACAGCGGAGATATGCGGAGTTCCTCCGCTCAAAAAATTTCCTGATGCAGTAGCAAAAAGCAATGTATATATATTATTTAATATAACAAACACCCCTAACCTATTCTTGTTAAACTATATCAACCGAAAAGTCAAAATAGTGTACAGTTATTTAGTAGATTGTATCAAAACTATCCTGAGGTCAAAAGACATCAAACTGCAACCAAACAAACTAGATAGAGACCTAAACCTACAAGAAAATGACTCAGTAATATGCATAGACAACCTAATAGAAACCAACAAATACACTACAGGTCCATAAATTAAAAATATATGGGGTATGGCATAGTAACATGGATCAAAAGAGTGCAACAGACCTATAGGCTTACCAATATTATCAACAGCTCACTAGTCAAAAAAAGATGGTGCACAACACTGCAAGTAGAAACTATATAAAGCCTTGTTCTCGCAAATAATCTACTAATCAAAAAAGACAAATATAACTTATCTTCCCTACTGGTATTCAGAAGCAAAATCCTAAGTGGAATTTTTCCAACAAGAAAGCTTCTGCATGAGAGATATCAGTGCCCAAGATGCCTAATTTCATCAGAAACTCAAGAACATGTATTTGAGTATTACAAAAACAGTGAAGCATATGAAAAAATTGAGTCCAGAATTATACATGTTGCTGAAATTCGTAGATCCTTGACACAATTGACGCAATTATTTGACGCAATTAATTGAGTCACTATTAATACATATAAATAATTGAGTCATGGCATAATTATTTTTGAGGATTTTGGAAATTAGTTAACAGCAAAATAATTTACACCACATGTATATCCAAAATGAAGTCTAAAATCAACAAACTGTTTAAAAAAACTGACAAGGCAAAAACCAATATTAACTTCAATAGAAAGTCATAACCAGAAAAAATGGCATGTGACATTATAGATCTCAAGGCCCAGTTGTCAAAGAAAAAATTTGTTAAAGTAACAAACAGCATTCTGAAACTCCTTTATGCATTAATATGGATCCCCAGATTAGACACTGCAAATACATCAATAGCTTCAGGAATTAAATGGTTCAAATCGCAAAATAACCTACAAAACAAACAGGCCAAGGATCCATCAACCTCCACCGCTGGGCTAGATCTGTTTCAGCTCATTATTTCTTCAACTGACACACAGAACACTATCTCAAGCAATATACTCAAGTCACATGATTTAATTACAACTCTGAAAGGGTGTTAACCATTCAGCACTAAAGCCAATCTAAATTATATCAAGTGTAACAAAGATAGCAATAGTTAGTATCGTAGATAGATTAACATTAATTTGTATATATTCCTGTACAAAGATGTTTGATGTAACTTGTATATCAATTTATATACTTAATAAATTTTGCATCTAATGCTCTTTTATGATTAAAAAAAAAAATAATTAAGTTAAATATATAAATAAATATAAGATTTTAAATAATAAATAACAAAATTCTATAATAATAAATTGTAAGTAATACTCTTTAAAATTAAACTCCATAAGTAAATAAATTATAACAAAGCAATCTTTTTTATTTCTAAAGTTACACCTAGAGACATTAGTTAAAAACAAATGTTCAAAATAATAAAATAGTTTGTGCAATATAAAATATTATATATTATTAATTTCTATAAAGATTTAATAAACAATATATACTTGTTTGACTATGAAAAAAAAAATAATAATAATAAATAACAAAATTGAATTTGAGAAAAACAAGATTGAAGATTTTTTTAAAAAACTTAAATAAAGACTAATATTATTGAATTAAAAAATTTTAATTAAAAATAATAAATATAAAGAATTATTTAATATAATAATAATAATAATATCCATAATAGTAAATAAAAAAACTCTTTCCCGTAAAACCATCAGTTCTTAAAAATTGCCTTTTTTGGTAATTTTAAGAACATTTCTTTACAAAACAATCCTCCAGCACAAGAAACTCCAAAACATTACAAGAAACCTTAACTAAAAGAACACTACAACTACTCAGGAAAGTAAACTTACTTCACAGAGTAACTTTGCTATCAACAATTTTGCTTGATTCCCTTTTCTTTAAAGAAACA